>PVHP010016682.1:0-35529 GCA_004024765.1 Zapus hudsonius
GTGCCGGCACGGCTTAGAGACAGAGGCAGGAGCCGAGATCAGGCTAGCCCGAGAGAGAGAGGGACACTCTCCGAGAGTGAGGAGAAGGGGAGAGACATCTAGATGCCTGAGAGGGAGAGACAGTGAGACAGAGAGAGAGGAGCAATGAAGAGCTGAGGAATAAGCCAAAACGTGGTGGATGTGGGGGCCTGCAAGCAGACAGATGATCCGAGGCGAGGCTTTCAGAGGGTCAACGGCAGCTCGGTGGTCATGTGGTCCGGGAAGGGGGTCCGGTCACCCAAAGGGGCAATCCGGAGTGACCCCTTCCCGGGTTTCGGCACCAGATGTTAGAATGGAAATGACCACGAGAGACCATTCTGAAAGGAAAGGTTTTAATAGGAGGAAAAGCGAGTTGCCGGGCATTTTTCACCAAGGGTGGCGAAAAAGCGCACGAGGCAGGTTTAGATCAGGGCTTTTAAGGGGTAAACGTTCAGGTTGGGGTCTGGTTGGTCACATGAGGTTGGGTGGAAGGCTCAGGGGGTCACATTCTCTCAGGATCAGGAGGGATCTGGAGGGACAGTCCCTCGGGCCAGGTATGGCTCTGGTTTCTGGAGAATTTGGAGGGACAGTCCCTCAGGCCAGGTATGGCTCTGGTTTCGGGAGGAAGTCTTTATCAGTCTTTATCTTTGACTCTTGATGATACTTCTCTTGAGGCTGGTTTGGGAAGAGAATCAGGGTGTAGCCTGAATTCTGACCTTACAGAGTCATGTATTGCCTTTGTTACTAGAAGGTGAGGTCCATAGTGCTCATCAACTGAACACCTTGGAGACAGAAGCTGGTGGAAGGAATGTGCTTTATCCAAAGCCAGAGTGATCTCAGAGCTCTAGCTCAGGGTGGTCTAGGGTTCACCAAGCTTTTTTTGGGTGAGGAAAAGGAGAGCATGTACTGGGTGGGAGGGACCTTGGTCACCCAGAGGCTTATCTTCTTTTCTTTTCTCTAGACTCTGCTCTCTGCAGTGTGCTGACCAGAACCCAAGGGGGGGGGGAGGGGCTTCTCTTCCGCAGAAAGGATTAGGCAGACCGAAGGCAAGGAGGAGGAGGGAGAAATACAACTTCTGTATTTCGTAAGTTCTCAGAAGGCTGGATTTTCTGGAACTCTGTAGTGCCAAGTGAAGTTAACATGGGACCTTACACATTTGGTGTGTGTTTGCTCATTTATTTATTATTTCTTAATTTCGCTATTTTTAATAGGGGTTGAGGCCACAGCCTTGTGCATGCTGAGTACATGCTTTAACACTGAGCTATAACCCAGCACCTTCCATTTGTTGAACAATTCTGTTTTTGATTTCTGCTTGAGGATTTTAAATGTGCAGAGCACTTGGGAGCAAATGAAATGAAAATAAAACCAACATATTAAATACCGAGAGGTAGAATTTAGGGTAAAAATCAACTTTCTTAGAGGTAAATGATTTGGGCCTTGGGCTCTCTCTCCCTCCCCCCCCCTCTCGCTCTCGCTCTCTTTCTGTATGTGTGTATATGTGTAAAGTATGAAGACATGGATAAAATAATAGTGGCTATAAACTGGGAGTGGGCACTGAACTTTGTTCTACTGGATCAAATGGGTGCTGCCTTGCTTGAGGAGTAGCTGTGTAGACCCCAGGGCCGTAGTCAATCCATTTATTAATTGACTCAGTATTAATGAGCTACTTCTGTGTGCTAGCTCTGTCTTGGGTGGGGGACGGACAGACAGGGCAGCGAACAATAAATGATATTCCTCTCCTGTGGAGCTTATAATACACTGATATGTTGAAATACAAATGACATCCACTCCTCATATTTTCATTTGGTGCTAAGTTGAGTTGAGGGGGTGGGGAGGAGGTGGAATTGGGTGTTCTGTTCTAGGTGAAATGTGTTAGAAAAAAGATGACTTAGGCTGGAGTTTTCGGGATTGGCCGTAGCAACATGAGAAATAAGAGAGAAATAAAAACAACCTCAAACAGCACCTTTATTAACAAAGAAAGAAGACTCGCTCATGCGCATGCTGAGCTCAGCAGAGCTGGGGACTTTACAAACCAGGGGTGGGGAGGGGGATGTGTGGCAGTGGACGTGAAACAAAGCTTTTGGTTGTCTCTGCCTCTCTCTCTCTCTCTCTCTCTCTCTCTCTCTCTCTCTCTCTCTCTCTCTCACATTTCTCACATGGCTCTAACCTATCCGTGTTCTAACAGTGCTCCCCGGGAGTCCTCCTCATCCGCTGTCTGCTCTTCTCTGAAGCCCACACTTTGTTTGGCTTATATTTCAGTTTCTCCCTGCCTCTTGAAATGCCATTCTGCAAATGCAAGCGATTAAAGTCCTTAGTCATTTACTTTTTGGTGTGACTATGTTTTAGATTAGTCCTTTGAGCAAATGTTAATGGAGAATTTGAGGCAGTGGCTGTCTGGGGTGTGGTGCCAGAGTGTGGGCTTGTTCAGAAGGGATCTCAAGGGTTGGGTGGTCTCCTGCTTATAGGGTGGGGTCTCTTAGTGCTCACCTCGGACACACGCTTGCTCCTTGGAGTCCTCTGCAGCTCTTCAGTTGTGTGGCTGCCCAGTGGAGGTGCCCATTTCCTCTGGGGATGCTTACAGGAGGGCAGGAACCCCTCACAACCAACCCTCCTGGCTGCTTTGGAGAAATGCACTGTACAGTTAAAACATTCTGGGCTAGAAAGATGGCTCAGTGGTTTAGGCATTTGCCTGCAAAACAGAAGGAAGGACCTGAGTTTGATTCCCCAGTACCTACATAAAGCCAGATGCACAAGGTGGCGCGTGTGTCTCGACTGTGTTTGCAGTGTCTGGAGGCCCTGGCATGCCATTCTCTCTGTCTGCCTCATTCTCTCTCTTAAATAAATAAATAAAATATTTAAAAACATTCTGTTTTGTTCCTTAACCTTCCTATTTGGCTTAATGTTTTGCTTTATATTTTCAAAGTGTTGCTGTCAGATTCTTATTGTTATTATTTTTAATGCTCAGCTAAATGAGGCTCTGAGGACATCTTTGTCTATTTATTGGCTCTAACTCAAAACAGTCCATCATCTGGGCGGGGAATGATCTTTTTTATTTATTGTCCATAATGAGTTACATTATTTAATGGGCAAACAATAAGTTGTTATCCCCCGGCGGGGAATGATCTTAATTCCCTTCTGTTTCTTTCCTGGAGGGTTAGCAGAGCTCGACAAACTCTCTGGGCTCATCATCTCCACCCCACTTCTAATCCTGGGGCTCCTGAGAACAAGCCCACTCCAAATTTAATTCTGTTGCCTGTTAGGTTTGGAGGATGGAGAGTGGAAATTTGCAACCTCCCCTTGTATAAACAAGTCACATGTTACTACCTCTGTTTCCCTAACCCTACCCCTTACCCCCTTTCCACAGTGGGCCCTCCTCAGTAGGATTGCTGGGGTGCTCCATGGGCCCTGAGGGCTATGTGTTGGGGGGCAATGCCTCTAAATCCAAATCAAGTTTTTAAATTTTTTTTTTTTTTCGAGGTAGGGTCTCACTCTAGCCCAGGCTGACCTGGAATTCACTATGGAGTCTCAGGGTGGCCTTGAACTCATGGGGATCCTCTCACCTCTGCCTCCCGAGTGCTGGAATTAAAGGCGTGCGCCACCATGCCTGGCATTTAAAAATTTTTTTTTTTCTTTGGTTCCAAATCAAGTTTTTAAAGAAGTATTTTATACATCTTTTTAAGTTTTTGTGAAGTGGGTTTTCATTGCATTGACGCAGCATCTCTTCTGCTAGGTAAGCCCAAGCAGGTTGACGTTCCATTGACGAAGAAAGCCTGCAGTACTTACCAGTTTGCAGTAATGCAGCTGCTGACAGAGGCGCAAAATGTATCTTGTTAAAATCTCTCTTCTATAGGAGGATGAAGTCAAATTGCTAATTTTAATGTGAAAATGTTTGTCTTTCTCTCCAGCTTCTGCTTTGGCATCTGAAGAAATAAAAAAAGAGGTGAAGCCATCTCAGGTACTAATTCCATTGGTTACTCTTCCCTTCCCTCAGACATAAAAAAAAATTAATGGGAATTGTAAAGATCTTATCCTTCAATGGTTAATGTGTTTTTTTTGTTATATGAATTCATGTAATGTTCAATATAGATTTTGAAGCCCTAACAGCAACCTATGGGTAGATTTACTTAGAAAAATATCATTTAGTAGTTAAAGCGGAAATACCAGGTTTCAATCATTTTAAGAGGAAAAGTTTTTTTTTTTTTTTTTTTTTTTTTTTTTTTCCCCAATCCCTTAAGCTCTCCCTCTCTTGTAAGATGGGAGTAATGGCTACTTCACAGGGCTGTTATGGGAATTAGGGATAATGTTTGTAAAGCGTTTAAGGTCCTTGAAGAAGGTGCTTTACCATACCAAATAGCACTACTAAAGTTGGTTCATTTGAGGAAGAAAAAAGAGAAAGGTATCTTGACATGTAGGTAGAACTTAAGAAGGCATGTTTACATTTTCTCTAGTCTTACCATACCCTATCCCTGGCTTCATTTTCCCAGTCTGTGATGGGCTCCTCTGTCACAGGGGTGTCAAGAACCTGATTATTGTCACCTTGAAGGGCATTCCTGCGGCCAGGTGGGACCTCCCAAAGGTGACCAAGCTGCCAGATTCCTCCTACACTCAGAATCTAAAGCCAGGCTACAGGCTCTTTTTTTCTCAGAGCTACAGGTTTTTTTTAAATTGTATTCACGAATATGTTATGTATGTATGTATGTATGTATGTATGTATGTATGTATATATGTATTTTACCATTTGGGCTTTACAGGAGTCATTTAGCATATGAGAAATATTTCAATTCTATGAATTGTGTTTGTCATGTTAATTAAGGCTCCATTGTGTCAGCTTTTTATTCCACAGTTGGTGTAAAAATATTATAATAGAATCTTCCTTCTCTCCTGCCCTCCCTTTCTTTCTCTTTTTTCTTTCTTTCTTTCCTTCTTTCTTTCTTTCTTTCTTTCTTTCTTTCTTTCTTTCTTTCTTTCTTTCTTTCTTTCTTTCTTTCCATTTTTCTTTCCTTCCTTCCTTCCTTCCTTCCTTCCTTCCTTCCTTCCTTCCTTCCTTCCTTCCTTCCTTCCTTCCTTCCTTCCTTCCTTCCTTCCTTCCTTCCTTCCTTCCTTCCTTCCTTTTCTTTCCTTTCTTTCCTCTTGGTCTTTTTGAGATAGTCTTACTTTAGCCCAGGCTGACCTGGAACTCATTCTATAGTCCCAGGCTGGTCTCAAACTCGCAGTGATCCTCCTATCTCAGCCTCCCAAGTGCTGGGATTAAAGGTGTGTGCCGCCACGTATGACATGAATGTTTCTTTTATCAACAGAATATTATCAATTTTAACTGTGTTTTGGGATTCCTCCAAAGGGGAAATGATACTAATTTATTCTAATTTTAAGATACTTCATGGCTAATAAAGCATTTTGGCAGATTCCTTTCAATTTGATGATACTGTTACTATTAAGCAAAATAGATATTTCCAGTCATAGCAGAGGAAAGCCTTAAAGAAGTAAAGCGACTTATTAAGACAAGGTCACAGGATTATTAAAAGATCAAGGTAAAGCTCATATCTTCTCAGCCCCAGCATTTCACCTGTGTCGTTAGTATGGTGTGGTAGTTTTGAGTAAATGTCCCCCAATAGAATTTATTATAATTGTGAATTGTCTTCAGCCTTCTGTGTCACTTTGGCCTGGCCTCCTGGGGTCATGACACCCTTTCTAAATTGGATGTAAAATACTAAGGATAGATATGCAAAAGAAAAGCCAGAACCCCAGTCTGGCAGTTCTGCTGTTTTGTGAGTTACAGTGTTACAATGTGCTTGCTTGCTTGAGGTGCTGGTGGTGGGTTTCTCTCTCTGTTTGCTTCTGTGAAAGGGAGCCAGCCTTTTCCTTAACTTCCTCTGGATTTATTAGTTCAATAAATACACTCCTCCCCAAAATTGTGCCTTGTTTTGGAGATTCATCCCAGCAGCGTGTGACTGACTATGACATATGGTGACCTGAGTCGTTAGTGTGATGTGTGCATAGGGCAAGAGTGAGGATTACTTAGATGAACTGAAGGCGCCACCTAAGTGTTCTTAGCAGAAAATTAAAATTTTGTTTAATGAATTTAGACGTTATAATACATGCTTTCACTTACAGATTTTTAACTACTTTTTTTTCAAGCCAGAGACTGTGAATTCTTTGCTTTAAGCACATTAAGTAGAAGCCTAAATATTGGTGTCAATTTCATGCACAGGTATAAATGTACTTGAAAGAGCTGCTCTAATCCATAATGAGAGGCAATGATAACACAACTCCTGTACACCCAGTGTGTCTAGGCTGGAAAATGGACAGTTAGTTTGTCTGAGATTGTCCAAAACCTAAGGCTAGGTTTTCCATTGGTGTTTGTCTGTCATGGATAGAATTGACCAGGATCTGTGCTGCGACTCAAGCCCATGCCTCTGCTCGTTTTAGTCAACAGCTCCATGTGAGGTTCTTGTACATCTTGGGCTCATTGTAGCTGGGGCTGGGCTCCTGTCCTAAGCACTGTGCAGCCTTGTTGGTTAGCCTTGGCTCTGGCTCCTCAGCAGATTTCTTGACTGCTGCCTTCTTGTCTGCATTGGGTTCAGCACCTCTCCTAGGCTCCCAGGACCTGGAACTGTCCTGCATTCTGAGTCAGGACAGCTTGCAGAGGAGCTTGCCCAATCTGGGGTTCACTCCAGGCTGTAGGTGCTGTTGTAACCATAGCTGTAGACCTACCTTACTGGGCAGTATGGCCTCACCTCGGGAACCTTGTGTTATTGCATCAGTATGACATAAGGCTAGTGTAGGAAGCTGGAGCCAAAGGCATGGATGACCAGCTGGATACTGGCCTCACTGTTGTCATCTGTCAAGTGAGCAGTTACAACTTAGAACAGTGCCAGGTCTGAATTAATTGTGTACATGATAATCAGAACTGTCTTACACGACCTTCCAAGAGGTTACACAAGCCACACATTCTACCTAAAGAAGTCACAGTAATAGACCTTGCTGCTCTCATCAGTTAGGGTTTTCTTTCTTTTTGATGGAGTTTATTAAGAACAGGTTGTCATATAGATTTAGACACATGACAGGGGAGGAGACATGTAATTGAATGACAGTAGTATATGCTCTAGAGTAGGGCTTCTCAGGAGAGACCTTCCCCCCTCCCCCTAGTTACATTTCTTCATGGTGGCAGTTGGTTGCCTAAGAAGCAGTTGGTGATGATGGATCTTAGAGTCGATTCCTGCTGAATATCTACTCTGCTCAGACACTGTGCTCAGCCTTTATTATCTTAACCACTTGACACCGCTGCCCTGTGCAGTGGGCTCTGTAATTATGATTACTCACAGATGAGCAGCTGATGCCAATAAGTGGCCAAGGCAGAATGAGAACACAAGACTGGCTTATAGTACCTGTTGTACCTTTTATTTTTCCAAATCTAGAAGGTGGTGGTGGTGCCTTGGGGGTTTTACTTCTCTCATCAGAGATTTCCTATCAGGGTCTTTGGAACATGGTCTGGCTTCTTTTTATGAAGAACTTACAAACTCAGCATTACTTACCCAAGTTCCAAATGTTCAATGTATTATGGCATGAAAATCTGAAACCCAGCCTGACGTGGTGTTTTACTCCCAGGATTTGGAATTAAAGTCCCAAGATGTAGGAGGATCACAGTGAGTTCAAGGCCAGCCTGGGACTACAGAGTGAGACCCAGGTCAGCTTGTATTAGAGTAAGATCCTTCCTCGAAAAACATAAAGCAAAACAAAACAAAATAAAGCAAAAAACCCCGTGAAACCCATGTGAAAGGTTACTTGGGCTTGTCTTTTCCTGTTCTGGTGGAAGTCATCTGAGGGCTAGATGCATCCATTTCAAACCTCTTTCCTATGAGGTTCAGTTGATGTATGACCTTGACAGTGAGCACGTTTTGACTAATATTGATAGTCAGCATAAGAAACATGTGGCAGCAGAGATCATAAAACAAACCATGTGTTTCTTTCTTCTTGGAAAGAACTAAGCCTACCCACTAGGGAAGCCAAAGACTGGGTTTTAAATGTTCTGTCATTTAGGTCATTTAGTCTCATTTTCTTTCTCAAAGAGGAAATTGCTCAAGACCATTTTGGTTCCATTTCAATTCACCCGAGTCAACTGTTCCTTGGGTGTTTTATTTTTACAGTTTACAAATTGAGTCATTTGCAATAGCTAATCATTTCCTGGCTATTGTGTCAGCTAGTCGGAGCTACCGGGCTTAATAGCAAATAAAAATATATTTATAATCGGGGTTGGTTTTCTTTGGTGTCGCAAAGATAAATGGTAGAAAGTCCAGCTGGTGCTCTGCCTTGTTGAAATTACTCTGAAACCACTGAATTCCAGACATTTTCCTCTTTCACTTGTCCGTCAATGTGACTTGTTGAGCTGACTCAGTGTCTACAGACCAGCAGGCAAGGCTGAAGGCGTGAGGAGCAAGGTGCACCGGGAAGGATTAGGGAGAATTGGGCTTTCATCTTGATTTTTTTCTGGTTTATAAAGGGGGTGTTGCTGGGTTCATCCATGTCGTAGTCAGCCACATGCTGCTGGGATGAATCTCCAAACCAGGCACAATTTCGGGGAGGAAAGTATTTATTGAAAATAATAGATCCAGGGGAAGTTCCAAAAGAATGAAGGAAAAGACTGGCTCCCTTTCACAGAAGCAAGCAGAGAGAGAAACCCACCATCAGCACCTCAAGCAAGCAAGCAAACACACTGTAACACTGTAACTCACAAATAGCAAATAGCAAAACTGCCAGACTTGGCTGCTCTTTTTGCATATGTATCCCTAGTATTTTGCATACAATTTAAAAAGGGCCAGACCCCAGGAGGCCAGGCCAAAGTGACACCTCCTCCAGCCAGAAGGCTAGAGACAACTTACAATTACAATAAATTCTATTGGGAGACATCTATTCAAACTATCACAATCTATCTCTAGGGCTGTTTCTTGATCTAAATGTGTTCTACTTTTCTGTGTACCTTGCCCGGCAGCCAGATCTGTATGTAGCCTCCTTAGATGAGTGGGCACTCCAGCCCTTGTAAGCGGTGCCCTGGAGCTGAGTCTGGTGCCACCTGCTCTGAGAGCCGGTGTCCTCCTGGGCAGGCCTGGCATTTCAACATTCATGCACGCCACCTTGTGATGCTGATCATGTTGGCTCAGTACTTTGGTTTGAGCTTCCCACTGTTTTCTAGTGGGTTCTTTCTTAAGTTCCTTGTTCTATCAGGATGAAGTGAACTGTCTTTTGATCCTGCTATCTGACACATCCCCATGGGACTTGGGGTCCTTTCTGTTCTTGAGACAAAGATTTCACAAGATGCACCCCATCATGTCACCACCTTTCCCTGCCTATTTTCTGGCCCCTTAGGTATTCTTAGAGGGTACTTCTCTTTGTGGTCTTTTTTTTTTTTTTTTTTTTTGCTTTTAAGCTGTTCTGTTTTGTTGGTGAGGACTCACGGTCACATTTCCTATTTCAGTCTGTGTGAAAACGGAATGACATTTGCATTGCCCAGTTGACATAACACATGGCTGTGGAAAGTGGGAAAAGGCAGTTAGGAAGGAAGTTCTGTCCTAAGTGCAGAGAAGGCAATGACAGTGGCCCGTGTATCCATGACACCCTTCACCTTGATGGAATCTTTGGCCAGTTCCTGTGGCATTTATCAGGGTCAGAACCAGGTATTTTTGTGCATGTGTCTAGATTTATGTGATCTGGGCTCTTCAGCATTGAGGTACCCCTCTGTGCTCATGTGACCTGGGATCTTTGTACCTCTCTGTGCTCTTGAGTTCTAGTGATCATGTATGCTACTATAATGGGGTACCTGAGACCAGGTGATTTACTCAGAACTGGAATTCATTTCTTACAGTTCTGGAGGTGGAGAAGTCCAAGGTAGGAGAGGTGGGTATCCTGGAAGGGCTTTTTTTTTTATTGTTTGAGTCACCCCTTGGCAGAAAGCAGAGAGGCCCACAAGGCTGGACTCTAGTGTAATAAACCCTCTCTCATGATTGTCACCCACTCCCATTAGAGCAGCATAAATCCACTACCTCTGAAAGGTCCCACCTCTGAACACTGGAGTGTTGAGGATAACATTTTCAGAACATGCTTTTGTAGGAAATATTAAAGCCACAGTAGCCACCATTGGTTAACCTCAGGAAGAAGAGACCACATTGGTAACATTCTTTTTTAAAAAATATTTTATTTATTTGAAAGCAGAGATATACAGAGAGAGAGAGAGAGAGAGAGAGAGAGAGAGAGAGAGAGAGAGAGAGAGAGAGAGAGAGAGAGAGAGAGAGAGAAAGTATGGGTGTACCAGGGCCTCTTATCTAGCCACTGCAAGCAAGCTCCAAATGCATTCGTTACTTTGTGCATCTGGCTTACGTGGGGACTGGAGAATTGAACCTGGGTCCTTAGGCACTGGAGGCAGGCACCTCAACCACTGAGCCATCTCTCCAGCTCCACATTGATACATTCTTAATGGCCTGTGTTAGAGCCCATAGGATGATAGTTATGGTTACTAATAGAGCCTTTTGTCTATCTGTGGAATCTTGGAATGCTTTAGTTAACAAGGGCTTTAAAAATGAGTTTCCCAAGAATATCCTTTACACAGGAGGATTAAGCTTTAGCTTAAAGAAATAACTTGTTTAAAGTTGCATATAAAGGGCAGCTCCCCAGCTCAGAGCTTCTGACAGGATGCAGTGGTAGGTACATCATTGCTGCTTTCCCTCCCTGTACATTCCAGTCTCTCTTTTAGGGGAGCATTTCTAAGCTCCACCTTTAAGTCCTGTCGCCAAGTGTTAATGCAATTGCAAATACTCATTCTATTGCTAACCCTTGTTATGTAAGATTCATCTGTTTTTCTCTTTTATTTCAAATAGGACTCAGATCAAAGTAGCGGATCAAGGAAAAATGACATAGGTAAGTGGTAAATTCTTTTTTAAATCTAAGAGTATGTATTTGTTGTAAACCATATTCTCATAAAGTGGATTCTCTTTCTGATTTTATTTAGGAGGTATGTTTTGTTGTCCAAACACCTTTTGGACCTGCCCAGTGTGTATCATCTTGAAGACCCAAGGTGCACACTTCAGACTAGCATATGGCATGTGATACATATTAGACATAAGAGCTACCAGGTTGTATTTAAATTCCTCTGCTGTGAATAAATAAAATATAAAATAAAATATTTTTTAAAAAGGGCTGGAGAGATGGCTCAGCAGTTAAGGCACTTGCCTCCAGTGCCTAAGGCCCGGGGTTCAATTCCCCAGTACCCACATAAGCCAGACCCACAAGGTGGTGGCCCTGGTGTGCTCTCTCTCTCTCCCTCTCTCTCTCTCTCTCTCTCTCTCTCTCTCTGTGCTTGAAAATGAATAAATAAAATATAAAATAAAATATTAAAAAAATTCCTCTGCTGTCAGTTCATTGAGCTGCCAGTGGTGGGCACCTGTGGTGATACAGTAAGCAACGGTCCTTGTTACTAGGGTCATTTCTATTGTTACAACAAAATCCCCAGGCTGGGTGCTTATAAAGAAAAGAGGTCCACTATAGCTTCTGAATACTAAAAGTGCCAAGGTCAGGAACCTCCATTTGTTTAGCCTCTGGGGAGGGCTCCCTTAATGACTCAGTGGCAGATGGCATGGTGATGGGGAAGATCATGTGATAGACAGGAAACCAATAAGACTAGGGGTGAGGCTTACTCTTGAGGTAGCCAGCTTCCCATGAGAACTACATTAGTCTCTTCTGAGGGAAGCCCAGTGGCCTCACCACTGTGTGCTGGGCCTTACCCTTAAAGGGCCTGCTACCTCTCAGCATGGTGTGCTGAGGACCAAGCCTCTGGCACATGAATGTTTCAGGAGCACATTCAAACCATCCCCAGATTGTAGCAGGGGCCCAGCCTGGGTGGGAGAAAAGACAAACTGGGGTCTTGACTGTGCTTGGCCTGGCACTGGGCTCCCCACTTGTGGACTTGCAGACAATGGCTTGCCTGTCAAGAAGTCAGCCCAGCAAGCTTGTCCTGAGGACCCTGGAAGCAAGCTCTTCCTTCTTCCTTTGGAACCAGTTCCACTTCTGTTACAGTCCATCCGTGAATCCTTGTTGGTACTTCCTATAAAGTCCATCTCGTCCCAGCCCTGCCTGTTGTGACCACAGTCTTTTCTGTGTCAGTGGGAACATGCCCCTGTAGTTGATCAGTGTAAGGCCTCACCCCTGGGGGAGGGGTGATTCTTCTCCACTATGTGAGCTGTTAGTGACTTTTATCCCAGCGTGAGCCATGAGACCGGGAGAGTAAGAGGGAAAGAGAATGCTTTCCTCCCTGAGCTTGGATTCTGAGCTGTAAAGACGTGGGAGAATCCCTGAGCCCTTCAGGGAAAGAGAGGGCCACCGAAACTGGGGACCACATATGGAGCCACAGGTTGCTGAAGCAGCCTGCGTCGGGGTCTGCACGCTCCTGGAGTAGCTGAACGTGAGAGACCATGTCTTTTCATGGCTCTTGCTTTCCTTTGAACACCCTGTGTGGTTTGGATACTGGTTTCTATGAGGAAAGTTTCTTCTGCTGGGCTGGAGAGATGACTCAGCAGTTAAGGCACTTGCCTCCAGTGCCTAAGGCCACCAGTTCAATTCCCCAGGACCCACATAAGCCAGACCCACAAGGTGTGGCCCTGGTGCTCTCTCTCTCTGCTTGAAAAATGAATAAATAAAATATTTTAAAAACGTTTCTTCTGCCAATCTTGGTGGCTTTGGGGAAGCAAAATTTGCTTGTAAGTTACTTCTATTTTTTTTGCATATGTATGTGTGTCATGTGCATGTTAGTGTGTGTGGGGGGCACATGTGTGCAGACACCTGAGTGCATACATGTGAAGGCCAGAGGACAACCTTGGTTCATCCTCAGATGTGCCTTCCATCTCTTTGTTGAGCCAGGTTGTTCGCTGGTCAGCAAGCTGCGGAGATCTGCCTGTCTCTGCCTCTCCAGTGCTGTGCATGCTAGCACATCAGCCTTTACTTGGGTACTGGGGATTTGAACTCGAGCACTTAAGCTGTGAGACATGCTCTTTACCAACAGCTATCTCCCCTGAATCTGTATATTAATTTTATGGGAGCTGATGGATCTCTTCATGGTACATGGTTCCAAATTCATGGTCATCAGTTAATGACCTGGATTTGGAACATGAGCTTGCAACTATCCTGAGCTACTTTGGATAAGTAGATTTATATTGCAATTGCATGTGGCAAGTTCTGGTGATAGCCAACTTGGTACCAGTCCTGGGTGGAATTCAGATGTCACAACTATGGGCTCAGGGACCTCAGGGCCCAGCCTCAGCCTCTCTGCATGGTCTCTTGTTTTCTTTTGGTTCTTTGGTTAATGGATTTACTGGTGTACAGTTATTCTCCCCAGAGAGGGCAGCACTGGGGTGTACTTCTCATATGTCTGCCTACAGGCACACAATCCCTCTGTTAAACATCAGGAGGGCCTGTGTTGATTTCTCATCAGAAGCCCATGAGGTCACTGCTCATGCGGAGGACTAGTGCATGGCTGAGTGTCTGGCCTGGTGAGTGCTGAGCACCGGAGGACATAAAGGGCCATTGTATCTTTTCCTATGAAGAGCATCCTTTCTACCTTCTCAGTTCTGCTGCCTTTCCAGAATATTCTTTGCACCCACTATGGGCTTCAGCACTGCATGGATCCTTTCTGCAATTTTATTTTTAAAATTTTTTCTCTCTGGCCTATCACAGGGAGTGTCATCATCAGGTACTTAATGTGTGACCCATTTATCACTCATTCCTGGAGGAGAAACACAGACAGTCCATCTTGCCTTGGGATGGTGTTTGCTTAGGGCAGATGCAGTGAATTTAGACAAGTGTAGTCAACGTACAGCAGTGGACTCACCATGGTCAGTGTTGGTGATCTGGCAGTGAAGACAGTCAGGTGGCTGGGTGGCACCTGCCGAGATCAGCTCTGGGCTCGGGACTCAGCTAGTGTGTTGGGGTCAAATGTCAGAAAAAAAATGTCTTGGTGCTACTGTGAATAGCAGCAGGAATCTAAGCGTGTAAACTATTTCCACACCAAACATCCTAACCTGGTTCCATATTAGGAGTGGGCTGAGGACAAGATGCAGGCCAGTAATGTGCCATTATCATCAGGTCCCTCCTTCCCTTTCAGCCTCAACCTTAACAACTTTCTCTGTGCATCGGGTCTCCAGGACCCAGTTTCTATGCCCTTCTCCTTTGGGAAGTTCTTGGTGCCTCAGGTCC
The DNA here is from genome assembly GCA_004024765.1 of Zapus hudsonius. Classification (NCBI taxonomy): domain Eukaryota; kingdom Metazoa; phylum Chordata; class Mammalia; order Rodentia; family Dipodidae; genus Zapus; species Zapus hudsonius. Next base: position 14,251 of record PVHP010016682.1, read on the forward strand.
TGCTTCACTACTCCTGAGGCCATGTCTTTATTATGAATAAGTATATACATTGTGTGAGCAAATCTTATGAACGTGTTCCCCATTTCCCTCCTCTCTGTCCCCTAACCACTGGGGTCCTTTCTTGGTGGGCATACTGGATTTGTCCATAGGTTAGAGAGTTATGAACTGCACCAGAGGAAGCCAAGTTTTTTCCCTTTTTTTTCTTCCTCCTTGTGTATTGCTGATTTTAAAGCAATTCATCCATGGACCTAGCCTCCTAGCACGGTAGAGAAATCCTTCCTGATTCCATGGGACTGTGTCCTCTGTATCTGTGACTTCATCCCCTGGGAGCCCACCTCCTTCTGTGAATGTCTCCAGGCTCCTGGACAGGGCACCCAGGGACATAGCAGAGACAAGGCAGGTGGTCCGTTCTCGTCACCCTACTTCCTCTGTGCAGGAACCCAGGAAACTTCAACTCTTTGAGAAATACATCCCTCCCAGGTCCAGCCCCACCTGCCACAGTACCCATTTTGACTCTTGCTGTCTACCCACTTCGTCATCTAAACTAGGCTCCCATACTTCCTGTGCTACCACTGTGCCTGCGACACTCTTTGTATCCCAGAATCTTGGCACTTAGTAGGTACTCAAGATGCTTGCCAAACCCAAGTATGTGTAACATACGTGTTTGCAGATGTGGAAAAGGCAGGACCATCAAGAAGCTATGCTAATCAGTGAGGGACAAACACGACTCACAGACATGACTCAGACATGTGCAAAGGGGAAGGAGTTACTTTTGTTCTAACACAGCCTCTTCCCTGCGTGGAGGGACTGTTGTCTTTCTTAGAACAGTGGGGGCTGAGCTGGTAGAAACAGCAGGAGTTGCTTACTGTTAAGAGCAGAAATGGAATTAACCTTTGGATGGGTGGATCTGTTCTTTTATTGAATTTATCGTGAACTAATCAGAACAAATGAAAAGTTATAAAATGTAATGCAATAGGATATCCACGTACCTAACATTCAGATTAAGAAACAAAATATTACTAACAGTTGAAACTTTTAGCCATTATCTTCACTTGGGGTTTTTTATTAGTCTTACATAATCTTTTTTTGTAAGTGATACACACCCTATTTCTGCTTACATTTTTACAAATTTATATAGTATTTTTGCAACTTGGTTTTATTTCCACATTACATCTCTGAGATTCATGTAGACTATCTAGATTCCTACGTGTAATGCTCATTGATGTTTACATGTATGTCATCACTGTACAGTATTCTGATTTATAAATCCCGTTGGTAGATAGTTGCTTGCTTCTCTTTCTATTTCTCCTCTGCGGTGCCTCCGTGAGCATCCTGTATATCTTTTCAGGCACACGGATACTTCTCTCGGATAATTGATAGAACTGGACTTTCGGGTCACTGGGAATATGTATCTTCAACTTTATTAAAATTTGAAAATATATCCCTGAAGCTTATTTATTCCATTCCTAACAAAAACAAATCTGTATAACTCCTCTTTTGATTTGTTTATGTGTATTAATGCTTCAGATGTAGTGAATGGAAAGTACATTTCAGCCAGGACCTGAGGCACCACTGTCTCTATGTGTAGAGCCAGAAAGTCAACTTAAAACAGAGCTAGACGCATGGGTGTTCCCGTTTTTATAGACTCCTGGAGAAATGGAATTGGGTCATATTCAGTAGGTTGTTCAGCATTTCCTTTTGAATTTTTTATTGCGTTTTAAGAAAAGAGCACTTCAGACTATTTTTAGGATCTTTTATATGGCTCACCATGGAGCTATCTGTTGTGTGATTATTGGCGTGAGTGAATAAAGGAATGGAACTATAGAACCAAATCTAATAACAGTCAAACATAATGGAATACGCTTAAAGCCAAATTAGTCCCCTTGAGCTGAAAGACAGGCTTGTGGTGGAAGGAAGGTCCCCATATTGATCTGCTATCAACCTGGCCCAGGTCACAAGTCACATCTACTGTCTGTCTGGCTCTTATGCTGCGACCACGGCTCTGTCTCTAGTACAGATTTAGAATCTAAGGGGGCACAAGACGTTTCTCTGGTGTGTGATCTAAGCAACTGGTACCTTTATTGAAAAGTCCTTTGGGGTGGGGTCTTTCCCATCTAGGTGGGCATGGTATGCTGGGGTTTGGCTCTGGCTCACTGCTGTGAAGCCAGGTTGAATGGTGGTGGTTTCTGTGCATCACTACCGACTAGCCCTGCTGTGGAGGGCGGACTTGTTGCTTCTGGCTGCTCTCCTGGTGATAACACCTCATCCTGGCCAGCTACCTTGTGAAGAAAGTTGTTTCCTTCGAGTCCTTTTTGTGAGCCTGGGACATCTGCCATCACTATTCAGTGTCACTGTATAGGACCATCGAGAACATTCTTGAGATGGCATATTAGCTTGCTGTGGCTGTAATAATTTAGATACTGAGTAGTCTCCAAGGCTTGGGCACAGCCTGTCGTACCATTGGGACGTCGCACAGCCGCAAAGAGGCTTCCTCCCTGTGGGAGGGAATTAGGCCACTGAGGGGACGTTGGGATTTGGCCCCTTCCTGTCTTTTTTGTTTCCTGACCTCCATGGGATGAACCAGCCTTGTATTAGATATTTTGTATCACAGTGACCATAATAACTGATAAACAAAAAATATTCGTGTAAGTATGGGTGCATGTGTGTCATAGAGCATGTATGGAGGTCAGAGGGCAGCTTCCAGGTTAGTTCTTATCTTTTCCCGCACTGGAGGCAGGGATTCTCTTTCTGCTGTTTTTTGCTATGCTTGCCACAAGCTTTCGGAAAATTCTGTCAGTTTCTAATAGATTCTGTCTCCACCTCCCATCCTAGAGAAGATGCCATACTATGGCTTCTGGCTTTTCACGTAGTGTCTGGGAATTAAGCTGGAGTACTTGGGCTTGAGTGGTGAGCACACTATCCACTGAGCAACCTTCCTATCCAACATACCCACCTTGAGGGAGGAAAGGTTTGTTTTGGCTCATGGTTTCAGAGCATTTCGGTCCATCATGGTGAGGAAGGCCTGGTGGAGTTGCTGACAGGAGTATGGCATTGAGTCTTCTCACTTCATAGTGGACCAGGAAACAAAGTGAGCCAGGCAGGTATGACTTCAACGGCCAGCCCCTAGTGACCTACTTGAGTCATCAGATCCACCTCATAAAGGTTCCCTGGACTCCTACAATGGCATTATCTGGTGGGGACCAAGCTTTCAGAACAGATGATCTCTACCACATCTTCCTGTTACATCATGTCCCTAAATGTCAGGACCAAGTGACCATGGACCAAAACCTCCAAAAATGTGAACCAAATAAACTCTTCCTTCATGTAACTTGATTACCTCTGGTATTTTGTAACATAAAGCTGACCAATACAGATTACATACCAAAGTGGTTTACTCACCAGAAAGTTACCACCTCACAGTTTTGGAGGCTACAAGTTTTAAGATAGAGGTGTCTGCGGGGTTAGCCCTTGAAGGCGGGGGTGGAGGGGAGGGGAGGGCTCTGCTTCAAGCCTCTCTCATCGGCTTATAGACGACCATCTCCTCTGTTCTCACATCCCCTTCCCTTGGCATGTCTGTGTGTCTAGTTTTATGCTCCAGCCACGTGGCATTAGGACCTGCCGTATGACCTCACCTTAACTTGATTGTTTCTGCTAAGTCCTGACTACAGATAGCATCATGTTTCAGTCCCAAGGGTTAGAACTTCTATGTACTCATTTTAGGGCCACACCTCAGCACCATGTTGGTTGTGTGGGAATTGTTACACGCTGCTGGTTGGTGTAAAGTTTTCATGTTCTCACACACCGTGTGTGACAGATGCAGGAGTATCTTTATACTTGGTTCCCACACACTGGGTTTAGTACTAGAAGATAATTGGCTTGCTCCTTCTAGGAAGGAAACTTTGGAAATCTGTTCACAAGGAGAGTTATGTTTTGTCTCAAGAATTACAAGTATAGCTTTTCTCCTTTCATTATTCCCAAAGCTTGCCTTAGAGTTGTGGGTTTTTTTCCTTAATAGTTGTGTCTAAGTTTATTTCAATCATGGTTTAAAAAATACCTGAGAACTTTTTTTTTGTTTTGTTTTAGACTTAAAAGAAATTGTATTTGTCATCCAGAGTCAAAGTAATTCTTTTCATGCCAAGAGAGCAGAGCAGTTGAAAGAAAGCATCTTAAAGCAGGCTGCAGATCTCACGCAGGTATGTGGAGAAGGCTTGGCTGCCCGGGGCTGGGTATGTCTCTTGATATGCTTTCCAAAGCACAGTTTGATTTAGATGACAATAACTCCTGATTCATTTTACTTACCTAATATCAACTATTGTTGAAATAATCCCCTAGTTACTTCCTGATGCTCAAGGCATTGTATTTTTGAGTGTTCTAAATTCTTAATTATTGTAGGCATATCCTGGGTGATTGCACACATACTCAAAATTCTTCTGTGCATACTCGAATAAGTTATTATATCCATATATGAACTTACTGTACATGTATTCTAAATTATTATATTCATGTAACATTCTAAATTCTAAGTTTTTATATGCACATGTATGTTTTTAATTTAGGAGACATTTAATTGTGTGGGACTGTAGTGGCTGTGTCTTGAATTCTGGAAAAAAAAGGAGCAGAAGAAAGACTTTTTAAAGGAAAGGCTTAAAATAGCAGAGATTAAAAAAATAGCAGAGATAATTAATGTTCAAACTTTTGGTAACAAGTTCTAAGGCAATCTTGGTGTTGAAATAACATTTTCATTAATCTTCTGGTGGCGGTGCTACCTCTCTGAGTCTCTTAATCTGTTTTTTTAATTGGATGTCATTAATTGAACTTTTGATTTGATTTATAATGTAATCTCCCAGAAGGATTGTGGAGAGAAAAATCTTTGCATGCAGGTATATTTTAATGACATTTAAAATAGGCATGAACTGAATCTTAAGTTGCTCTGAATAATGCTGGGGGTTTGAAGTGAGGGGAAGATCTGCTTTTTTTTTTTTTTTGTAGGTCATTTCCCTATATTTACAAAAGATTTATTTTTGGACTCCCAGTGGGTGCCTGAAATTGCAGATAGTACCAAATTTTATATAGCATGTTTTCCCTATACATACATACCTGATAACCTAAGATAACTTAACACTCAGGCACAGTAAGAGATTAATGTGATCTCATACTAGAATAATAAGAGTATGTATGCTATGATAATATGTAGTCAGCACATATTGCTGTGGGGTTCTGGGGCCATCGTTAAGTAAGGGTTACTTAAATGACTTAAGTGCAAGCACTGAACTTCCTTAACAGTCAGTCTGATACCAGAGATGGCCAGCCAGTGACCAGTATATGAGTTGGAACATTCTGGAAGAAGGGATGATCCATGTCCAGATAGCGTAGGATATTATCCCTTGCTCAGAGTACCATATTGCTTTAAACACACAAACTGGAATTCTCCATGTAGTATTTTCAAATCGGGATTGATCTCGAGGAGCTGAGGCTGCAGGTGGGGTCTACCATCCTGCCCTGTAAGCGCTGCTTCTTTAGACCAGTATAAAACTTCCCCTAAGAGCTCTGTGCCGGGTCTTCAAGTCAGATCGTTTGCCTGTGGTCTGCCTGTGGTGAGATAGCTGCAACTCTCCATAGGGGCTGATGGGTACTTGAGAAGGGTCCAGGCTAGCATGAGCAGATCTTGGCAGTTACCCTGAATCGTTTAATGAGCTCAGCAGACGGGCTTCACCTGTTCATATATGAATGCTGTGTGCTCCTTCCAGAAATACTTCCTCCATGTCAGGCAACTCCGTGCTTAGATGGCATTTGTATTGACACGGTGGTTCCTGCATGAATGTGGATAATGCCCTTTGCCCACCGAACCTGGCTGTTTGAGTTTACTCTCAATTTTCCCTGCTATGTCTGCTTCCATTCTTCCCTCCTCTCTCTTCCTTTCTCCTCCCCTCCCTCCCTCCCTCTCTCTCTCTGTGTGAGAGAGATGAGCTCATCACCAGCTTTCCCTGGCTCATTGGAGCAGGGCTGTCTTTCTGGGAGTTGGTTCACACAAGGATCAAGCCCGTGGCTCCCTTTTGGTGGAACTATGCCATGTTTGGGAGAGGGAGACTTGGGTGGGTGTTGCAAGGAACTGGGTGGACCTGCTTCTTCTGGGGCTTTGGGAAGGATGGGAACTGGGAGCAAGGAAGGTGGGTGCCTAAAAGTGACCCCAGAATCTGGGGGAGGATGGTTCGAGGCTCTCACTGAAGCAGACTCCGCATGGCAGTTGTGCTCAGGACTGGAGGATGTGTGTTGGTTTGAGTCTTCCTTGGTGTGTCAGACATTTGAAAGAATGTGGATCTGCAGTGGAAGCTGTCATATTTCTTCCCTTGGGCCAAGGCACCACCACCAGAGCTTTGTAACTAACCTTCCTGACTCTGGATCTGCTCTTTCACCCCTCACCCTACTGAACTTTAATTCCCAGTAACAGCAAGCTCCTTGGGGGTCTGTGATCACCCTGCTGAGCCTCAGTGGCCAACCTCCTGCCTAGCCTCTCCATCCATTCCCATGAGACCTTTCTGTGTACCTCTCTCTTGTTTTATTTATTTATTTATTTATTTTTTTGGTTTTTCGAGGTAGGGTCTCACTCTAGCCCAGGCTGACCTGGAATTCACTCTGTAGTTTCAGGCTGGCCTTGAACTCATGGTGATCCTCCTACCTCTACCTCTCGAGTGCCCGGCTTCCCTCTTTTGTTTTAAAGACTGGATCTCATGTCATCCAGGCTGGCCTTAAACTCAATATATAGCCCAGGGTATTCTGGAACTCCCGTTCCTCCTGCCTCTGCTCCCCAAGTGCAGGGATTGCAGGTGTGCACTTCCTGGCCCATACTGGCATGTCACTTCTTGCGTCCTTTAATGTCCTGTACAAACTCCTTGTATACTCTTCACTTTGTATTATCGCTTCCCGCCTATATATCCTTTGCTTCTACAGATTTTAAGAGCGGAGAACAGAATGTATCTTACTGGCTTTTGATTGCTCATAACCAAGCAGTGTCTGTGTGTACTTACCCTGAGTCTCCAGTGAATGTTAATTGAATCTCTGAAATTCATTCTCTGTTTTCTCGGAGTTGTTTTCCTTTCTGTTCTCACGAGTTTCTTCTCATTTCTCTTACATACAGTGTGGATACCCCCACACATTGTATTTAATCACAAGTTCTCTGCAGGCAGATGCTTCCTTGGAGCTCTCCATATAGCCCCTTAGACATAGTAGATATTTAACATATGGCACTTGAACTGGATCCAAGATAGTCAACACAGCTAAGTGATTTACTTTAAGTAGACATTTAAAATCTATTTTACTTTTGATAATTTTAAGTCCCTTTCCTTTTTAATATAAAAACTTTATTTTTATTTTTATTTTTTTAGTGAAGCTGTAGTTTAGGGAGAAGAGTCAAAAACTTACATGAGAGTTGATGGTAGGAAAACATGATCTCATGATTCATGGATCTTTGAGAGACAATGTGGAAGAGAACCAAACAGTTCCTGTGGCTGCTTTCACACAGACAATGTAACAAAGGCTTCGGGAAAATGGAATTATTTCCCTTCACAAAACCATATGGCAGGTGGGTGGGCTGGGGTCAAGCAGCTCCTCTCCAGGCTGCTCTGCCTTGTCACTGGACCTCATCTGTGTGGGTGAAGATGATGTTCAAGCTACAGTCAAGAGTGTGGAGGCCAGGTGGCTTCCTTGCTAGTCGTGTGACCTTTTGAAGGAAGTTGTGTATGTCATATCCTCCCATAGAGCTCGGTCTAGACCAGAGCCACATGGACACACTGAGGCTGGAAAATAGAATGATGTCTTGTTGTTGGCTTTGGGCCTAGTTGACACTCAATGCTTTCCGTAACTGAAAGAAAGATGGTAGATGGGTTTGAGGGGGGAACTGATGCTTCTGCCAAGGTCACAGTTTTGTTTGTACATTAGGACTCGTCTACTCTAGAATTTATTGATGAGCCCTCTCCTTCCCCCCTTTCTCCCTTCCTTCTTCCCTCTCTCGCTCCCTCCCACCCATACTTACTGTGGCAAAGTACAGGGAGGGGGTGAGGAATACACTGATTAAGCAGATGAAGTCCTGGAGAGTGGTCAGGCCCATCAGCCGGCAGTCTGAAAGCAAGGTGAGGGTCTGAAAGGTAACACCAAGATCAGCCCTTGCTGTGGCTGGGTGGGGTGAGGAGGTGGTGAAGGCTCTCAAAGAGGGATTTCCCAGAGCCAAGGACAGGGTCGCAGGAGGACGTCCAAGGTAGAGTGGACAGCAGGCAATGGCAACCAGATGGCATACAGAAACATGCTGCGTGTATGTTGGGAGGATGTCAAGCAGGAGCCAGTCAGCCTGTGAAGGAAGGTGGTTCCTGAGGAGCTGTCTGGCCTCCTGGGAGTTGGAGTGTTCACGGGTGCTGCTGGCAGTTTGAGGGTTTTTTCCTTCGATGAGGCAGATGTTTAGCATCTTTGACCTCTGGAGTGGTGTGATCCCTAACCACTGTTAGACCTAAAGGTGGCCTCTGGTGAGTGGAGAGTTGTCAGGGATAGGATCTGGTCAAGCTTGTTTTAGAACTAATAGTAGAAGGACACTGTTAGAGAGCCAACCATCCATTGAGACCTTGCTTTGAGGGCCTCAGGGTAGTCTGGGACACTGTTTCCCAGGGTGCCAGGTATCCTGGGCTTTCCCATAGCTAAAAGAGAAGCACTGGTCCCAGCCAGAGGGTGCTGTAAAGGTGATGTGGGGCCAAAATGATAGGATTTAGGTGTGGGTGAGAGGATGCCCCCAACTGGAACTAGGGGGAGGTGGATCCGCCCAGATGAGGCTGAGGACAGCACAGAGGGCCCCCACATGCCCAGTGGTGTGTCAGAGGCCTGAGGCTGAGTGCTTGAGGTGCAGGTAAGAGATTTGGCCAGAAGATGGCAGATATGAGCATCAGCAGTTTATGGGTCATGGAAGATGAAGATGCAGCTTCCTGGGTGATCTCTAGAGGGTCAGCCCTTCCTGGAGCTTGAAGACTGGGCAGAGGAGCAGAGAGAAAAGCCGTGAGTGATGCTAGGAACTGAAAAACAGCCTTCCCAATAGTGGCTGGTTCTACACTATTCCAGAGAGGCCCCTGGGAAGCTCAGCCTGCCTAGCCGATGGGGCCCTCCTCTGGGCTCCAGCCACTCACCCACTTCAGCAAGACTCTCACCCTGGGTGCTTTGTTATAGCTGGCAATATCTTAAAATAAAAAAAATATATTAGGGAGAGGGAGAGAGAGAGGGAGAGGAAGGGAGAGATAGAGAGAGAGATTGAACAAGAATGGGTATACTTGGACCTCTAGCCATTGCAAAGGAACTTAAGATGCATAGGCCACTTTGTGCATCTGGCTTTATGTGGGTACAGGGGAATTGAACCTGGGTCCTTAGGCTTTGTAGGCAAGTACCTTAACCACTGAGCCATCTCTCCAGCTCCCTATTTTCTTTTTAAAAAATCTTTATTATCCTTAATTAGATACATTGTATGAGCAAATCTTATGATGGTACTCCCATTTCCCGCCTCCCACTGGGGGCCCTCCTCAGTGGGTGTACTGGATCAGTGTCACTATTGCACAAATGATCACTTCTTGACTTGCTGATCTCTCCCACAGAGTAGTGTGTTCAGCATTCTCATGACAACAGTCTGCATTTTATATCAGTTGTTTCTGCTTACTCCAAACATCAATAACCAATTTCCCCTGGCAGCTCATGTAATGCTTTCCAGCACTGCACTTGCTACCATCTGGGAGCTAGTTACCATTCTGGATCTCTCAGGGTCTCTTGGTGTCATGGTTTGATCCAGGTGTCCCCCACAAATGAATGTGTTCTGATACATTGATCCTCAGCTGATGGCAGTTTGGGTTTTACAACCTCGATGAAGCTGTGTTGTAGGGGGTGGGCTTATGGGGTTCTAAGCCAGCTTCCCCTTGCCAGTGTTTGTCACACCTTCCTGCCGCTGTTTGCAGTGCTGTGGCGGAGGTGATGTCCACCCTTTGCTCATGCCATCGTTTTCCCTGCCAGGATGGAGTCTCTCCTTGAGTTCATAAGCTTAATAAACCCATTCCTCCACAAGCCGCTCTTGTTTGGGTTCTTTCTGCGCAGCAACTAAAATGTTGACCACAACACTTGGTATTGTGTGATGACTTTCTGTGGTTTCTTCAGCAATAGGATCTTACCTTTGGCATGGGGTAGGTATTCAAGAGCTTTGACAGAAGCCTGTCTCGTTTTGGGGACCTCATGGGTCTCTTTGATCAATAGCTCAGTGTGGGAAGGAACCAATGACTGGACAGGGAGTTGCAGGTCTGATTGATTTTTTCATGGGGTAAGGCTTCCTCCCATTCTATTCACAGCCCCTCTTACCAGGCGATGTCCACATCTTCCTCAAGAGTTTACTGTATCAAAGTAAGGATTTTATGGTTTCAATTTATTATTGGTTTATCTTATTGTACAGGTCCTCCCATGCTCCCTTTCCCCCCATTCCTTCCATCCCCTAAAGCAGTCTCTCATTTCATCTGTTAGGTTTGCTTAGAGTTTTGGCTTAACCTGGTTAGGAACCACATGTGAGGGAGAATATGCGGCATTTGATCTGCTCTTCTGTGAGTTGGCTAAGTATGATCTGCTCCAACTCCATCCACTTTTCTTTAAATTTCATTATTCCATTTTTCCTTTCAGCTGAGTAGAATTCCATTGTGTAAATATACCACAACTTTGATATCCATTCATCCAGAGTTGGGCATTTGGGTTGATGATACCAATTCTTAGCTATTATTAACTGAGCTGCAATGAACATGGTTGAGCAAATGTCCCTGTGCTGAGGCATGAAATCTTGAGGGTAGATGCCTAGTAGAGGAATAGCTGGGCCCATTGGTAGCTCTATATCCGTTCTACTCAGAAGTCTCCACACTGCTTTCCAGAGTGGTTGAATGAGTTTGCAATCCCACCAGCAGTGAATGAGGGATCCTTTTCCAGCCACAACCTTGCCAGCATCTGTTGTTGTTGGATTTTTTAGATTGCCATTCTGACTGGAGTAAGGTGGAATCTCATTGTAGGATTTTTTTTTTTTTTTGGTTTTTCGAAGTAGGGTCTTACTCTAGTCCAGGCTGACCTGGAATTCACTATGTAGTCTCAGGGTGGCCCCAAACTCACGGCGATCCTCCTGCCTCTGCCTCTCGAGTACTGGGATTAAAGGCGTGCGCCACCACGCCCGGCTTCACTGTAGTTTTGATTTGCATGTCCCTGGTGATTAATGAGGGTGAGCACTTTCTTCAATGAGAATTAGCCATTTGTGTTTACTCCTCTGTGAATTCTCTGTTGAGGTCAATGCCCCATTTTGTGAGGCAGCCCCCTATTATCTTAAATTTTGATTTTCAATTGTGGACACAAAGGACGTAAGGGATGTACATCTTAAGTGTACAATTCAGGCATTAGATGTATTCATGTTGGTGAAATGTCTCCAGAGCCTATCCATTCTGCAAATGGAAACCCTGACCTCCTTTAACAGCTGTCTGTTGTCCTTAACTGCAGCCCCTGCCAGACTCCCATCATGTGACTGCTCTAGCTGGCCAGGCAATCAGGAGGGTGGGAACATGCGGTAACTGGCCTTTTCTGGTATTGCCCATAACCTTGGTGTACTGTGGTGGGCGTTGTCACCTGTGGACACCTGGTTTCTAGAATGCCCATTCTGGAACTTCGTGTCCTCTTGTGAGTCTGTCCCACCCTCAGACATCAGAGAGGCAAGGCTTCCGTCTACTTTTCTGTGTCCCTGAGGCCAAACACAATATTAGAAATTATATCACCATTGACTTACTTTCTAAACTTTTAAACTTAGGAAACAATCCCATTTTTCTAAAGTGTTTAACTCTCGTGGTACTTACTGTATTCTTTGCTCCTATTTAGTTTAACTTATACTTAATTTTTATGGTCCTTTAGTCTTAGCTTTAGACAACCTGTTGCATTAGGAACCTGCCACTAGGTGGCAATATTGGTTTTACATTTAAAGACCCGTAATTAATGCCATTAAGTGCCCTCTGCCCCCAGCACTTAATTTCTGTATTAGTAAATTAGAGTCTAGACTAAAGTGACGAAGAATCCCCCTTCTAATCTATTATTGTTATTCTGAAACTTTGCTCAGCCATTTGCACTGAAGTAGTTATGGCCGAGCGTTGGAGCTCAGATCTGATTTGCAGACGTGATCTGGAGGGTGCTGTGTACCTTAGGCAGTTTCACATTTGGATTAAGAAGACTTTTGTCAGTGGGAAGATTTCAGAATTTGCAGGACTGCTTGATACTGGGTCTTCTGCTCTTTAGAGAGCTTTAAATCCCACCTATGAGATTAAAAGTTGGGTTTGCTCCATGAATGGCACTTGAGAGGTCATAAACATGACAGACAGCTAGCATTAGCGCTCTCTCTCTCTCTCTCTCTCTCTCTCTCTCTCTCTCTCTCTCTCTCTCTGTGTGTGTGTGTGTGTGTGTGGTGGGGGAAAGTAATGAATACAGAGTAACGAATACCCTGTCCTGGAATTCTTATCAGCATTTGAGACAGAAGATCAACTTCTGAGAGTTCAGTGTTCAAGTGAAGCCAACGAGCAGGGCAATGTCAGCCGAGAGATGCATGGAAGCTCCCTAGTTGGAATCTAACTGGAACCTGTTTTAAGCAATTGACATTTTTGGGAAAGTGTTTAACAGCTCAGTCTTCCATGGGCACAGAGATAAAGGAAGCTAACAGAGAGAACCTTTCAGACCTTCCCCAGCACAGTGGTGGAACATTTTGGCACAACCAAGTGGGGCCTTGGTGACAGGGTGTAGTGGTGCCTGCTGGACCTTTACTGGATGGTGCAGGTGCTCCAGTCACTTGGGACCTGAACTATGAAGCCTTTAGGTTGTAGCCTTGGTTTCTCCATAGATTGCCCACTGAGAATATTCCAGAAAATTGCCTGGTGGAGCTGGAACTAGCATTATTTATTTTTAATCATCTGAATATTTATCTGATAGCTCAAATTATTCATGCTTCTCACAGTAACAGGTGCCTAAAACTGTTTATTTATTCATTACCCTTGTCAGGTTGCACTCAGTTATGAAGTCTGCCAAGAAATTAAGGTGCAAAAAAATGTAATGGCTTCTGTGATGACACATCTGTTTCTAGCTGTTCTCTGTACTTTGGTGAATCATTGCCTGGGCCTGTTTGCCTCGAGGTGCTCAGATGAGGTCTTATTAAAAACACAAACATTCTTCATCATTAGAGTGCATGAAAGGCAAAAGCCTAATCTCACTTTCTACGTGCAATTTAACATTGTTCTTGGGATGGTTATTAGGGTGTCAAGACCTGTTTACCTTCTGTTCTAGAATAGTCTAACTTGTCATGCCCAGCTCCAGTTTTGGAGCTTACAATGATGCTTATAGTCACTTTGCTTTTTAAAAAAATATTTTTAATTTATTTGCAAGTGGAGAGATAGAGAAGAGAGAAACAGACAGAGAGAATGAGATAGAGAAGAGAGATACAGACAGAGAAAATGGGTGCACCAGGGTCTCCAGCCACTGCAAACGAACTCCAGATTCATGCGCCATCTATCTTGTGTATCTGGCTTTATGTAGCCACTGGGGAATTGAACTTGGGTCGTTTAGACTTTGCAGGCAAGCACCTTAACGGCTAAACCATCTCTCCAGCCTAGTCACTTTGATTTTTAATTATTTTTCTATCAATACATTATTAGACTTAATAAACTATCAAGCCGAGTCATTTTGATTTTTATTTATTTTTTCTATCAATACATTATTAGACTTCATAAAACATATTCTATGTGCAGAGTACTATTCTCGATTGTGCAAAGGGTTACAAAGACATTGAGACAGGCCAGGCCAGTTCTGTGACAGATGTTTCCTATTATAAATTACTGTCATTAAGTGGAACTTGGAAGTACAGAGTGTGTTATGTGTCTTCTCAAATATTAGTTGGGCATCTGTAGCTATATTTGGCCCTTGTCTTTAGTAAAAGGACCTCTGTAGGCAGTATATGGGTTTATGAGCATTGTGATGCACTGGGTAAAATACGAGTTCATATGTCAGTTTTGCATGGAAGCTGGAGACAAAAGACAGGCAAGACGTTTGGGAGAGTGGACAGGAAAGAGAGGGAGAGTTAGCTGATGTAGGGAGGCTCAGAACATCATCTGGAAGATGCAGCATGTGCTCCCGGGAAGGTATATATGCCCCAAGGAAGACTGGAATTTGTACAGAAACTTTTGCCAGAAGCATGTGCTGGGAGCCAGCCAGCCATCCTTTCAGATTAGAAAGGAGGGGAGGGAAGGTTGGAGAAATGGGGGGAGGGGATATGGTTGACGATATCAATGTATATCTGTGATATCAATGCATATATGATAACAATGTATATCTGTGGAAAGGATATAGATTTCGGTGAGGCAACATTTTTCCCAGAGCTCTTTTCTCTCTCCCTGCATTACAGATGGAAAAGTACTGTGACATTATAAAGATAGGCTCGTTCGTTAGAGAGGTCCACAAAGAGGACGCAAAGTGAAGGCAGCCCCGGGAGAGTTTGTGCCATCTTCTAATAAGTCAGACACTCGAGTTGATCATGTTTTAAGTGCCTGTTTTGTGCACAGCATCTGTGCACTAATTATGGTTTGACTCTTTTATTAAAAAAATTTTTTTATTGTCCATAATGAGTTATAATATTTAGTGGGCAAACAATGAGTTATTATCCCCAATTCCCCGCTGCCCTCCCCTCCCCACTCTGCTGGATAACCTCCTCCATGGGTCGTCTGGATCAGTCCTTGTGACAGGGACCATGGAAAGCCTAGAATTCAGCCAGGTTCTCCTGGCCATGCCTCTGGACAATCTCCCCTACCACGGCTCTCACAATCTTTCCACCCCCTCTTCCGCTCAGTTCCCTGAGTTATGGTGGATGAGTATTAAGGCTGCTTTAAGGTTGTGAGCTTAGGGGTCTTTGTGTCGAAAATCGTTGGTTTCTGTCTCACTGGCTTATCCTGCGTTGATTTAATGGCTGTGGCTGTGGGTCCCTTGTTCATCCTGTCATTCTCTGCGGGGTTCCATATGGATCCTCCATGGTATGACTGTGGTGGCTCCTCTCTTGCCAGAATCTCAGCTATTGGCCTACGGTCTGTTGGTAGGGTTAGATGGGCCCCAGCTCTCTCGCTGCATCCTGAAAAATACAAACACAATCTCCATCGGAGAGTGAGATTAGTGTAGGTTAACAAATATACACAAATCTGGATTACCTAGATTCTATTTTTAGTAGCCTCCCTGTCAATTGGTCCCATAGTGCAACTTGTCTTGGGAGCCCAAGAGTACGGAATCCGGTGCCTATCGCCTGAATCCCAAGTTCCAGACAAGGGGTCCCCCTCACTAAGTGGAAAATTGGCCGAATTTGAAAGCTGTTGATTGTCTCCCCCAGGCCCAGGCTCTTCCATTACACAAGTGCTCCTTTCTTGGTTCGCTGTTCTCTCCCAGTAGGAGGTGTGGTCAGCCTACTCATGACTGCAGATTGTGTTTCGTGTCAGTGGTCTCTGTTTACTCCAGCTGTTGTTGATCAGTTTCCCCTGGCAACCTGTGCAGTGCCTTCCAGCACTACACTAACTGCCTTCTGGGGGCTGGATGCCGTTCCGGACGTTGAAGGGTCTCTCGATGCTGATCGATGGAATTCTGTGGTTTCTTCAGCAACAGCCTCAGGCCTGGGGTGGGCACTCAAGAGCTTTGACAGAATTCTGTCTTGTTGTTGGACTCTCATGAATTGCTTTGGTCAACAGCTCAGTGAGGGAAGGAACCAGTGGTTGGAACCAGGGGTTGTTAGGCTGATCTAATTATTCACAGGCTTAGACTATCTCCCCTACTACTCATGGTCCCTCTTGCCAGGCGATGCTCACTACTTTCTCAATAGGTTACAGTATGTTTGTAAGGATTTTATAGTTTTGAACCTAATACGGTTTATCCTCATGCTTAAGCCATTCCCCTCCCCTCATCTCTTACCCCTCATTCATAACCTCTCACTTCTTTCTACTAGTCTGCATAAAGAAAACAGTTATCCTGGTTAAGGACCACATATGAGGGAGAATATGCTGCATTCGATTCTCTGTTCTTTTGAGTATTCGCTTAGTAAGATCTGCTCGAAGTCAGACCATTTTTTCCTAAATTTCGATATGTCATTTTTCCTTTCAGCTGAGTAAAATTCCATTGTGTAAATAATACCACAGTTTCGCTGTCCATTCCTCCATGGATGGGCATTTGGGTTGATTCCAATACTTGGCTATTATGAATTGAGCTGCTATAAATATTTACAAATATTTATAGTACAAATTTATAGTACAAATGTTTCTGTGTCAAGTTGTGACATCTTGTGGACAGATGCCTAGTAGAGGGATAGCTGGGTCCATTGGAGGTCTATGTCCATTCTGTTGAGGAGTCTCCACACTGCTTTCCACAGTGGTTGAACAAATTTGCAATCCCACCAGCAGTGAATGAGGGTTCCTTTTTCCCCGCATCCTCGCCAGCAACGATTGTTGTTGGTTTTCTTTATGATTGCCATTCTGACCAGGGTAAGGTGGTATCTCATTGTGGTTTTGATTTGCATTTCCCTGATGCTGAGCACTTTCTCAGGTGAGAAAAAGCCCTTTGTGTTTCCTCCTCTGTGAATTCTCTGTTGAGATCAGTGCCCCATTTGTGAGGGGGCAATTTGGGTTTTTGCTATTAATTTTTTTGAGTTTTCTGTAGGCTCTGGAAATTAGGCCTCTGTCTGTGCTGTAGCTGGTGAAAATCATCTCCCAATTTGAAGGGGGTCTATTGACTTTGAGAACGGTGTTTTTGTCTGTACAGAAGCTTTTGAGCCTGATCAGGTCCCATTGGTTAAGTGACTGTTGCACTTCCTGGGCTAATGGAAATTTGCTCAGGAAGTTGTTCCCTACTCCTATCTCATGTAGGGTTCCTCCTACTTTTTCTTCCAGGGTGTTCAAGGTTACAGGCTTGATTTTGAGGTCTTTGATCCATTTGGAGTTGATCTGTGTGCATGGTGAAAGCAGTGGGTCTATTTTCATTCTTTTAAACACGTGTTCATCCAATTTGTCCAGCACCATTTGTTGAAGATGGTATCTTTGGCTCAGCATACCTTGTTGGCACCCTTGTCGAAGACTTAAGAAACTGAAGTTACTTACATTAAAGGCTGGGTCTTCGAGTCTATTCCACTGGTCAGACTGTCTGTTTTTCTGCCAATACCATGCTGTTTTAGTTACTATGGCTTTGTAGTATGTTTTAAAGTCAGGTATGGTTATACCTCCTGCATATTTTTTTTGCTCATAATAGTTTTAGCTATTCGAGGTCTCTTACTCTTCCAAATAAATTTTGAGATTATTTTTTCAATGTGAAGAAGGATGTTGGGATTTTTATTGGCATTGCGTTGAATCTGTAGATTGCTTTTGGCAGGATTGCCATTTTTACTATATTGATTCTCCCTATCCATGAGCATGGAATGTCTTTCCATCTTGTTACATCCTCCTCTATTTCCCTCTTGAGTGTTTCAATATTTTCCTTATATAAGTCTTTCACTACCTTGGTTAGTGATATTCCCAGGTATTTGATTTTATTTGAGGATATAGAGAACGGGACAGTTTCTCTGATGTCTTTTTCCGAATGCTTGTCTTCTGTATATAGAAAGGCTACTGATTTTTGTGTGTTAATTTTGTATCCTGCTACTCTGCTGAAGGCATTGATCACCTTCAGGATTACTAATACTGTTCTTTTGGTCTGATATATATAAGATCATGTCATTTGCAAAGAGGGATAGTTTGACTTCTTCCTTTCCGATTTGTATCCCTTTTATGCTATTCTCCTGTCTTATTGCTTGGGCTAGAATTTCAAGCACTATGTTAAATAGCAATGCTGAGAGTGGACATCCCTGTCTTGTTCCTGAGTTGAGGGGGAAGTCCTTGAGTCGTTCCCCATTGAGGATGATTTGTGCTTTAGGAGTTCTGTATATTGACTTTGTCATGTTGAGGTATAGGCCAGCTATGCCTATTCTTTCCATGTTGTGTTTCAACACAACATGAAGTGGTGTTGAATTTTGTCAAAAGCCTTTTCAGCATCAATTGAGATGACTATGTGGTTTTTGCTGTTGAGTTTTTTAATGTGGTGAATTATATTTATCGATTTGCGTATGTTGAACCATCCCTGCATTCCTGGGATGAAGCCGACTTGGTCAGGGTGAATTATAGACTTGATGTGTGTTTGTATTCGGTTTGCTAGGACTTTGTTTAGGATTTTTGCATCCAAGTTCATCAGGGATATGTGTCTGTAGTTTTCTTTTTTTGTTACATCCTTGCCTGGTTTGGGAATTAGGGCGATGGTAGCTTCATAGAAGGAGTTTGGGAGCCTACCCCCTTTTTCTATGTCCCTGACAAGCTTCAAAAAGAGAGGTTTCAGTTCTATGATGAAGGTTCGGTAGAATTCAGCTGAGAACCCATCTGGACCTGGGCTTTTCCGTTTGGGGAGCTTCTTGGTTACCGATTCAATCTCTGTGAATGTTATCGGATTGTTTAGGATCTTTACCTGCTCTGGTCTGAGCTTTGGAAGTTGGTAGGTGTCCAGGAATTTATCCATTTCTTCCAGGTTCTCTAATTTTGCGGAGTAGAGGTTTTGGAAGTATGACCTGATGATACATCCAATCTCTTCAGGATCTGTTGTGATCTCTCCCTTGTCATTTTTTATTTTGTTAATTGGGCCTTCTCAGTTTTTCATTTGATTAAGTTGGCCAGGGGTTTGTTGATCTTATTGACTTTTTCAAAGAACCAACTCTTTGATTTGTCTATTTTTTCAATCATTTTCTTTGTTTCCAAGTCATTAATCTCAGCTCTGATCTTAATTATTTCCTTGCCTCTTGAGCTCCTAGGGTTGGATTTTTCCATGTGTTCTAATGACCTTAGGTGTGAGGATAGTTGGTTGATTTGAGACCTCTCTGTCTTCGTTATGAAGGCATTTAGTGCAATGAATTTCCCCCTTAGAACTGCCTTCATTGTGTCCCACAAGTTCTGAAAGGATGTGTCCTCATTATCATTTGTTTCTAGGAAGTTCTGGATTTCCTGTCTGATTTCTTGTTTGACCCATTCATTGTTCAGGAGCAAGTTGTTCAGTCGCCAATATCTTTTGAAATATTTGGATTCTCTCCCATTGTCTAGCTTTAATGTGTTGTGGTCTGATATCAGGGGATTACATTGATCTTTCTGTATTTGCTGAGGGATGATTTATGGCCCAGTATATGGTCAATTTTGGAAAAAGTTCCATGCGCTGCTGAGAAGAATGTGTAATCTGTGTCCTTGTGGTGGAATGTTCTGTAGATGTCTTTTATCCCTAGTTTGTCTATGGTGCCATTTAGCAGCTTGGTTTCTCTGCTTGTCTGTTGTTTGTACGGTCTGTCTAGGGATGACAGTGGAGTGTTAAAGTCTTCTACTATGATGGTGTTGGCATCTATATCTGCTTTGCTTTTGAGTAATTTATGCCTAATGAACTGAGGGGCCCTTGCATTTGGTGCATACATATTTAGTATAGTGATGTCTTCTTGCTGTATCGTTCCCTGGACGAGTAGGAAGTGGCCATCATCATCCTTTTTTTATTGCTGTTGGCTTAAAGTCTATTTTGTCAGATATTAGAGTAGCCACACCTGCTTTTTTATTTTTCTCACATGCCTGGAGAATTGTTTTCCACCCTTTTATTCTCAGTAGGGTACTGTCTTTAGCGATAAGGTGTGTTTCTTGAAGGCAACAGATGGAAGGGTCCATTTTCCTGAACCCACCTGCTATCCTGTGTCTTTTTATAGGAGAGTTTAGTCCATTTACATTCAAAGTTATAACTGTGAGGTTTGCCATGTTGTAGAGAATATGGAGGTTGGTATCTGAGCTGTTGCTGCTATCTCTTTTGTGTTACCTTGTTTGTTCTCTGTTCCTTTCCTCAGGTCAGTTATTTGTTTCGTCTGCAAGGGATATCTCATGAAGTATCTTTTGAAGGTTTGGCTTTGTGCTCAAGTAATTGTAAAGCTGATTAGTCTCATGGAATACTTTAATTCCTCCATCAATTATGATGGATAACTTTGCTGGGTAGAGTAGTCTAGGTTGGAATCCATTCTTCTTTAGGCCTAGAATTGCTTTGTTCCAAGCTCTCCTGGCTTTTAAAGTTTCTATGGAGAAGTCTGACGTGATTCTGATGGGTTTTCCTTTATATGTGAGTTTCCTTTCTCTCGTTGCTCTAAGGACTCTCTCTTTATCCTCAATGTTTGGCATTGTAACTAAGATATGTCTTGGGTTGTTCCTCCTTTGATCCAATTTGTTTGGGGTCCTCCGTATCTCTTTTGGTTGTACAGGACTATCTCTTGTCAAGTATGGAAAGTTTTCTTGAATAATTCTGTTGAAAATATTTTCTATGCCCCTCGTTTGGTTTTCTTCTCCTCTCGGGATCCCCATGATCCTGAGATTAGGTCTTTTTATGGTACCCCACATTTCCCTTGAGTCTTGTTCACTTGCTCTTTTGAATTTTGTCAAGGTTCTGATTTCCCTCGAATTCTCCTCTGTTCTGTCTTCCATGTCCGAGGTTCTGTTTTCCCAGTGATTGATCCTTTTGGTAAGAGATTCTAGGGATGTTCTTATTATTTCAATATGGTTTTTGTTTTCTGCAACTTCGTTTTGGGTTGCTTCTATCATCCTGTTGAGATGTGATTTCATTTCAAGTTTTGATTTAATTACTTCTTCCTGATAGTCATTCTTATATTTGCAGATGTCTTCGGTTAATTTGGAAAGCTGGATTTTGATACCTTCAGTTTGCTGGCTTGTCTTTAGTTTTGATATGTCTCGTCTGATGTCCATTTGGTTCTCCTCTAATATATTAAGCCTGGTAGCAAAGCTAATGAGCTGACTTTGTACCCTTTCAATATGTTGGTCCATCTTTTCTTGCATGACTAACATTAAGTTCTCCTTAGGATCTGTGCCAGTATGATCGGGGTTTAGTGTCGTGTCATCGTGGTCCTGCTTCTGATCTCTCTCTTTAGTGCTATCGTTGTTGTCATTTGGCATGCTTTCCTCAGCTGGTGTAATATTCTTGCGTTGAGGTCTGCCCATTTCGATTCTACTTGAGGTGGTTGGAGGAATGCCTTTGAGATATCTGCTGGGGTCGGCGCGTGTGGGGGAATGGGGCTGTAGGGGTTTTCGGTCATGGAGGATGGCAGAGGGCAGTGGGCAGTGGGCAGTGGGGTGGGTTCAGTTGTCGGGG
>PVHP010016683.1:0-35505 GCA_004024765.1 Zapus hudsonius
TTATTTTCATACAGTAAGTTCTCGAGGAAGCTGTGGACGTTGTCTGGTAAGAGGGGCCCTGAATAGAGTAGGAGGAAGCCGAACCCCAGAACAAATTGTTTGGGCCTGTAACTCCCTGTTTCAGTCACTGGTTACTTCCCACATTGAGCTGTTGATCAGAGACTCGTGAGGTCCCCAAAACAACACAAGCTCTGTCAAAGTTCTTGAATACCCACCCCAGGCCAAAGGTCAGACCCCATTGCTGAAGATACCACAGACTGTCATTGCACAACACCGAGAGACCCTGCGGATCCAGAAAGGGAACCAGCTCCCAGATGGTAGCCTGTGTAGTGCTGGAAAGTGTTCCATGAGCTGCCAGGAGAAATTGGCCAGTGATATTCTGAGAAAGCAGAGGTCACTGAGCTACAACACTGAATGATGCACCTGGCCTTCTGACATGATGAACTCATGTTCCTTTTACCCTCTGATCTCTCTCCTCGGGTCCACTTTCCGTTTGCAGTGGCTCTTTATCCCCAGGATCAGAACTGCAAGAAGGAATGACCTCTGGAACACCGTGGGGTAGGTAGAGGCTCTCAACTCCTACCTCTTTCATGAGAATGTCCCATTCCTACCAGTCCTCCCACTTCCTAATAAGCTGAGTCTATTTTTGTTTCCTTATTCACAGGTCACTTTGGGGGAAATTGTTTTACCTTTTGAGCCTCAGGTAGGCTGTTGATCTATAGATAGGGAGAATAATAGTGATAAATTCCTGAGTGAGATGAAGTCCATCAAAAGTACAGGTGCAGTGACCTATTACTTCCTCAGTTTTACTTCCAGGAGCCTCGTCTCCAGAGACCCAAACATGGATGAAATGACAACTACAGGGTTATTCACTGTTCTATAATTTGTCACAACTGAATATTGGAAAAACCTCATTGACCTCCCCCATGGGTACCACTTGAATAAATCATGGTGCATCTACCCAGTGTAAAAAAGTTAAGCAAAAAAAAATTGAGGGAGAGGGAAGATACCACAAAATAGTATGTGATTGTGATATAATAAAAAAAATACATATTTGGTCTTTGGCCTCTGGATCCTAGCAGGCTTCATCTCCCAAACCACTGAAAAATTAACAGGTTCTTTTTAAACACTGACTAAATTATTTTTATTTATTGATTTGATAGACACAGAAAGAGAAAGAGAGAGACTATGGGTGCACCAGAGCCTCCTGCCATTGCAAACCAACTCCAAACACATGTGCCACCTTGTGTGTCTGGCTTTATGTGGGCGCTGGGGAATTGAACCTAGGCTTTGCAAGCAAGCACCTTTCACCACTGAGCCTTCAGCCCTGCAAGCTTTTTTATGCTAAAGAAGTGACTAATGGGGAGAAGTCTTCAGGGTGACCTTGATTAAAGGCTTGGAACTTTCTGTCTCATCCTTGACCCTGGGAGTGGGTTCAGTCATCAAAGGCCCCTGTCAGTGGAGCAGCCTTGAACCCAACACTGGGGTCCAAGGGTCTTCACATGAACGCATGGATGGAGGAATGTCGGGAGCTCTCACCCTATCTCTTGCGTGTGGCTGTCCTGGAGTTATTTATCTCCTTTTGAGTAAAGTGGAGCTCATCTGCAAAGCCCTTCTCCGAGTTCTTGGAGTCCTTGTAGTGAATTTCAGATATGGAGACAGCGCCTCATGGAGCGAGGCAGAAATGGGGGCCACATGGAAATCCCACTCATGGAAGATGTCTGCAGTGGAAGCAATTGTGTGGTGTGAGATTTTAACCTGTGGGATCAGATGTACTTGGGAGCAGATAACATCAGAATTGAATTGAGTTGTTGGACACCAGTGGTGTTGGAAAATTGGTGTTGAAAATCAGCGTGTGTTTGGAATCACACACACACAAAAAAATGTTACATTTCTAACTTTTCTCTAAGAAAGTATTGAGAAACAAGAGAAGGTGTTGCATTACTTTTGCTGGAGAGACAGGAACAAATAATCATCTTTCCAGCTCAGTTAGGGCATCAATGACAGACCAAAGTCTCCATTCCCTCCATTTTGGGGGCTTCCTTTCCTTACAGGAACTTTGGACTTCCTTACAGGCATGGGTAACCCCCAAATAGTCACATCATAAAAGTCCTATCCCAGCATGGGCGCTAACTTTCCTATATCTGCATAGATCGAATCTACCCCATCGGCCAACCATCCAACAACCCCCCCCACAACTATCACATATGCATGTGCAGCTGGGGTGGAGTTACATGTAGCAGAGATGACACAGGGGGTGGGGAGTGAGTGGTTGGGACATCAAGGGTAGGCCTAGTGACCCTCCCACCCCCACTTCCTCTGAGAGAATGCTAACAGGCTTAATCTGGTGAGGCTCTGTGATGCCCACCTTCTCTGTTTTCAAGATTGTCAGAACAGAGTGCCATCCGAAGCACTGTTGGTATTTGTTCCAATGTAGATAATGAAATAGCAATAAAGGGCAGACCACAGAATAATACGGTTATCTAGAGGAAGGAGTGAAGCAGGGTAGAAGGCCAGAGCTGGGGGCATCACTTCAGTGTTTGACTAAAACAACATCTTCATAAAATCATTACCAACCTTAATTCCTCAGTCACTTCCAACATCCAGCCGCATAGGTCACAGCACAAGTGTGTGGCCACACGTGCAGATGAGAAGGTTGATGATGTGCCTATGGGAGAGTCACTCCTCTGACCCTCAGCTTTTGGACAGCTCCTAAGATGAGGACCATGGCATCCTCAGATCATGGAACAATTCCGAGAGATTAACAAGATGCCATATACTTTCCAAAAATAGAAGCAGTGTGAGTTGAATTCCTTCTGCACACCTTGCACAAGGAAAGCTCCTGAGAATGTCTTGGAGGTGGACTGATGGTCAGTTTTATTGCTGGAAAACTTGTTTCCAGATCACCTGAAATGCGTCTTGATGACAAGGTGGGATTTTCAATACTAAACCTGATGAGAGATAAAACTCAGGCTTTTAAGGCACATGCTGAGCTAGCTCCCCAGTCCCAATAGTAAAATATTCTAATAGTGAAATATTCAACATTTACATTAAACAGTGCTAGCCGTGTTCCTAGATCTAGATGTGCACTGGCATGTTTATTGGAATAGCATCCACTCCGAGAGGAAGGACCAGCACATCAAAGTAAACACCAGAATCCTGGCCTTAGAAAACCAGGGACTTTGTCAAGGTTCAGCTACCCAGAGGGTTCCAGCACATGGCCACTCCTTTTCTTGAGCGATAACTCAGGAAGAAATGTGGAGGCCTGGCCTAGGGGTGTGTCTAGAAATAGCAAGACAGAGAATCCACCTGGACACAAACAACTGAGTTCACCCTCTGATTCTCATGCCTTTCGGACATTGAGCTGTTTGGATGCTGCCCATTTCCGGTATGCCCAAAGGTCAAAGGTCAGAGGGTTAGCTGAAGTTTCTTGCCTCACACCCATGCCAACATATTCCTCATGGTTGCCACCATTCTTTTCCTGTCACACTGTGCCTCCCACTTGCTCTTAAAGGACACAAAGCCCTGTTCTCCAAGCCTTTGCACAGACCACACCCCTTTCCTGAGAAGCCCCTCCCACATGCTTTGCTTGATGGACTCCTCTCCCTGTCAACTGCAGGAAGTCTCCCAGATTGAACCTTCTTTTGACATGACCCCATTGCATATTGTATCTGAATTATAACCACTCCGTTGAGTGACAGAGACAATGGTAGAGGTCTCTTTCTCCATCTGCTTTCTGGGCTCCCATGCATCCAAGCCCAGAATAGCCCAAGGGGCCGTCAGCTATGGAATTCACAGTGGAGGATGAGGCAGGGACCCCTTTGATGCCAACACTTTTCCATGAGGGTAAAAGGAAGCTGAGGTTGGGGAGATGCTCAGTGAATTAGCACTTGTCGCCTAGGCTCGAGGATCAGAGTTTGATCCCAGCACCCATGTCAAAAGCCAGGCATGGTCACATGTGCCTGAAACCCCAGAGCTGAGTGGGATGAAGAAAGAAGGGCCGCTGGGGCTCACAAGTCAGCCAGCCTAACTGAAAATCAGGGAGCCGCAGGTTCAGGGAGAGACTATATCAGGGAATTAAGGCAGAAGAGTGATGGAGAACACCCAATGTTTTATTCTGGCCTCTACGTGTGTACAGAGGGTACACACACACACACACACACACACACACACACACACACACACAGGAAGCTGTGAAAGGAGACAGAAGCCCTGCAGAGGGTGTCGACCCCACACACACTGTTGAAGACCGAGCAAACACCAAGAGAAAGCTTGATCTTGGTGACTCAGGCCAATCATATGGAGAAGCAGGAAGTTACGTGTGCAGCTTGAGTCATGATGGAGGGACAGGAAGGAAGACGAAAGGGCAAGCAGCAGGTTCGCATTCATTGGATACCCTCCCTACCTTGCAGGATTCTTTTCTCGGCCATGCCTCTCTCTGCCACCTGCATTTATCACCCTGGCTCTCGTCGGTGACCCAGTACCTGGTTCTGGAATGCTGGGAGGATTAATGAGACACGCCTAACCAAAGGGCCTTTGTGTTCATTCGTTCTGGCCCTCAGCAGTTACTCAGTCTTACCGTTTCCCTGCATGAAATGCCTCTCAGATCCCAATAGTCCTGAGCATTCCTGCCAGTTAGGAAAAAAGAAAAATTCACATTCTGTGATGGATGGGCCCAAGTGGGTTTATAATGCTCTCGGCAACAGGAAAGTTGATTTGCCTAAGCTATAAGCTACTTAAGAATCCACGTACAAGAATGTTGGGATTTAGAGAACTTATGTCTTCCAAGGGGAAAAACAAGATCCCTGACAACGTTTATAAACCAAGAGTAA
The DNA here is from genome assembly GCA_004024765.1 of Zapus hudsonius. NCBI lineage: Eukaryota > Metazoa > Chordata > Mammalia > Rodentia > Dipodidae > Zapus > Zapus hudsonius. The sequence goes on from PVHP010016683.1 coordinate 4,833, forward strand.
TTCCATCTTTGTGAGGAATACTCTAAATTCAAAGGTATGCTTGCTTTCTTGACAAACTTTGAGTTTAAAAAAAAAATCAAAACAAGAGTTGGTGCTTAGAGCAAGTTTGAAGCCATGAGCCTTGATTTGACCTCTGAGGAAGCTGTGAGATCGCTGGGACCAGGGCCACACCACTTCAGAAATGAGGAAACTGAGGCTGGGAGAGTTTAATAAGGGCCAGTCCTGCTTGGTAGCAAAGCCAGGGCTCCAGACTCAACATTCCTTATGGCTGGGCTTCCTCAGAGGCCAAGGGGGCCTTCGGAAGAGCCTGGTGCCACCATCATGAAACCTGCCATCCTTCTGAGCAGGACCTAGGGAATGCTAGCGCCCAGGCTGCTGCACCCCAGAGACAGCCCTCCCTTGTTCCTCCCAGATTCTAGAGAGCCGAGACATGGCTCACAGTCAGCTCCGGGTCCTCTCGCAGCTGCAGGATGCCAGGCCCATCGGTGCCTCCCGGAACACCACAGCTTCTGCTGGGTGTCACTCCTCATTCCGCTGCATAAATTAGTACCCAACACTGTCAATTCATCAACGGCAGCAAAACTCTCTAAAGTGCGCTTAATTAAAACAAGAGGCTCTTGGGGCTTCTCCATTGGATAGTGATCAAATCCACCCCAATAGTCTCTGACAGTCTGGGTTCAGATTTAGAAGTGGGACGGGGAGGCAGGAAGGAGAGTCAGAAAGAAAGAAGAAACGAGAGGGGGGGAGGGAGAAGACTGAACCTGACTTCTTGCTAACACCAATCCTCACAGGTGTTTCATAATGTTTTAAAAATTTATATTATCATATACTCATTGTACCATGTGATGGGTTTCCTAATGACAGTTTCATTTTTTTATATCAGGTGCATTGACAATATTCATCCCTCCCTTGTCCTCCCCCTCTCCCCCCTTCCTTTTCTCAAATAGGCCCCCTTCTGATTTCGTGTCATATGTGGTGTTGCGATGTGGTCACTTCTGGCCATCGTTCTCCAATGTGAGCAACAACCTTGCTCTTGTCACCCAGGTGCCCTGCAGAGACATTACATCCACGGGGCAGACAAGGAGCCTGCATCGATGGGCTGCCAGGGGAAGGCACCAACCTTCCCCCTACACCTCCCTCTTCCCAGCTGCCTCTACGCTTTATGTTCTCAGATGGTCCCCGAAGTCCTTGCTGAGTATTCCAACGCCCCCCCATCTCATTCTAATCACCTTTAGATGGATTCTGTTTCGCCAACTCTAACTCCTTCCTCTCCAGAGATCCATGAAAAGCTGATGTGTAACTATGCCCGATAGCAACAGCAAGGAAAACCCACGAATCAGAGCAGACTTGTAAATTCTTTTTTTATTATTATTATGCATTTGACAGTTAGTATTTTATGGGTATTTGTATAATGAATGAATTTCTCTCCGAGACACCATCTCACCACCGAGCCAAACAGTGCATATGTGTTGTTTTAAAAAAAAATGTAATTTAATCTAAGGAATATGAGTTTGGATTCAGAACACAATTAAAAAATCTCTCTCTATGTATATATTTATATATTTATATATACACGGTGACTTTACCTTTAACAGCTCTATAAAGCGGTTGTAGTAGAGAATAGTTCCCCAATAAATAAATCCCTTCTCTGGACTGTACAAACCCTGCCAGCCAGGCCGTGGCTTTCACCTCCTCACGAATGACAACACTTCTATGTGCAGTGACTTAGGACAAGTGTTTCCAAAGTCAAGGCGACGCTCTACACGCACCATCTAAAGTCTCCCGCACGGGCGTCCTGGGCACATGCCCAAAGGCAGACAGACTCTCCTTGCTCTGGCCCATCGGGGAGGGGAGGTGGGCAGCCTCTTCCCAGAGGGGACCCCATGGATGACTCTGTGTGCCAAGTCACGGTCCCGCACGCTCCCTGCGTGAGCTCAGCTCGGCAGAAAAAAAGGCACAGCTGTGAGAGATTTTGAACCGTCAGGCGTTAGCATTCCCAGTTGTTGCCAATTATATAGATAAATAGGAATTTACATAATTACAGAGAGTTTGTGTTCTCCCCAAAGACCCACATTTATTCATGAAAGCAAATATTCAACCTCATAGCCTTGAGTGGGGGGGCTGTCTTTCCAGTGAGGCCTGGAGGCGCTCTAGCACATGGGCTGCAGGCTGCAGGGGACACGGAGGAGGCTGTCCCCAGAGCACCAGCAGGTTCCAAGCTGCCCTGGCATCTCAAACCAGCAGATAGCCTTGTCTCCTTTGCTTGTCACCAATACCAAGGCTTCATGTCTCTTTCTTCTTCCTCTTTCGAGATCCATTCTTTCGATGGGTACCAAGCACAGCGGAAGTTTTCTGAAGTTCATATCGCATGAACTTCAAGCTCATAAACTACTGTGCATCTACATCTCAGGTCTTGAGCTTGTGGGGCACAATCCCCACAAGCAGCTCGCAGGTACATATGGTGCAGGCCACAGACACGGGCCCGCTCCTGCTCTGGCTTTGTGTGCCTACCAAGAGATGGACACGTGTTTACTTTTGCAAAGAGCCAGCCTGGTGTCCCCTTACTCTCCAAGGGAAGCCATGTCAAAAGCCAGTAAGTGGCTTTCTGAAGTGCCATACCTCTCCAAAAACAATTTCCTGTGTGAAATTGGAGCTGCAGGCGCCTGGCCCCCAGGCACATCTGGGATCATTTTACCCATTAGGGAATCTGGGGTCTTTTGGATTTGTGCGTTCTTGGAGTATGGGCATACTGTTAAGTGGGGGCTCTTTGGGTGGGTTTTCTGCCCTGGGCTGATTCCCTCCTTGTCCCTAAAGAGGTGGAAATTTGAACCGAGTTTGAACAATGGTTCCTTCTTGGAAGAGAGCAGGCAGGCAGGGATGAAATCCGCTGTGGAAAGCAAGCGTGGATGGTGGCCGACTAGGGCCTGTGGGCCTTCTCTGTCCTGGACTCAGACCTATCTTCGGGAGAGAGAAGCAAGGAGAAGAGAGGCTGTTAGGAAAGAAGACTAGCTAACTCAGTGGCTTCTTCCGGCCACATCTCCAGCTGTCTCCAGATGGGAACTCATCCCTCACCAATTTCAAACTGCCAGATGAGTGGAAAGAAAGGTGTGAAAAGAAATCACACCAGCAGGTGCAGCCATGAAGAGGCCTCCTGCGGCCTGGTTCCGTCTTTGATCACAAGCTAAGCAGCTTGAATGTGGCCCTGGGCAGCACTACCTCAAATGGAACAAGAAAGCAGGGACCATGGTTTAATCAAAGACTTTTATCCTCCCGAGAAAGCTTCTTACAGGAACTGTACACGAATCACAAAGTCCTGGAAGGACATCATCTTGGGTTCTCAGGGAGACACGCCACTGTCCTCAATCTCATCTTTGAACATATAACGAAACAATGACAGTAAAAGCCCAGGCCGGCACGTGCGTGCTTCTCTATGAAAGACTTCCCTTGAACAGGGCCTTTGCACGTCCTGTTTTCCTCCCACCCTCCCTCCTTCCCTCCCTCCCTCCCTCCATAGTCTACTCTCTCACTTCATCTGACCCATGAGACGAGCCCCCAACACCCCCTTATCCATACCCTACTGTCCTGTTCGCCTGTGTCTGCCTTCTCTGTTTTTGATTTCCTTTCTGTCTGCTTCCACCACCATGTAACCACCCATGGACCCTTTGCCTCACTCCCCATTGTATCCTAAGACCTAGAACCGTGCCTGGTGTGTATCGGGTGCTCAACAGATCTTTGCTGAGTGGATGTGCAAGCGACTGAGCGATGATGGAATGGTGGGTGGTCTTTATTACATCCCGCCACCACAGAGAGAAGTTCGGTTTGGTGTGAAAAAGAGAGAAAGGTGGAAAGGAATAAAGAGGCTGAAGGGGACCAGTCTCCTGGGACCTCCCTGCCACCCCAGCCCTCCTTCCTCCTCTGTTTTCTTTTTATTATAAATGCTGACAGATCCCTCTCTGGACCGCTGTGAGTGACCTCACCAATTTGGAAGGCTCCTGTATTCCGAAAGTGTGGTTTAATCTTCCCTTGATCAGTCCTGGTAGGAACCAAAGCCACCTCTAGGCTACTATGACAAACATCAATTACCATCCCATTGCAGATGTTCAGCTGAGCCATTAGTAATGATTTCTGATTGACAGAATGACACATAAACCCAGCTTGGCTGCAGGAAACCCCCGGGATCGCTCACACAAAAGAGAGGAGCAGGCAGTAATAACAACAACAACAACAACAACAATAATAATAATAAAATGAATTGAGAAGCCAGGGATCTGTGGCCCATGTATGGTATGGGTACCCCACCTCCATCTAGAACCAGCTTCAGATAGTCCTGGGGGGACTGGGCAGCTTAACCTAAAGAGCTCTGAGAATGGCGGGCATGTAGCTTTGTGAAGCTCTGTCAGATTCCTACCTGACATTACCACCTGGAGCTAGGAGGAGGCAAGGGTGGACCCCAAAGACAGAGCAGCCTTGCCCAGAACTAGGGAGGTAACAATGGCCATCTACAGCCCATGCCTGCTCTGCCCCCAGAGCCTATGACCAAAAGAACCATTGAAAATTGATGTCCCCCACCCATGACCTCTAGGGTCCTACTGGCAACTGTGAGACCAGATGTCCCCCTTCCCTACATCCTGTGCCCCCAGAAAGAATGCACCGACATGTTTACCTTTGATTCTGGCCTCTGCCAGCCCTGCCGACCTTCCCTGTCTTTTCCTCATCTGTGGTTTCTGCTCTCCTGGAATCACTGTGGGGACAGAGCTAGTTTAATGAATCAACCTGAATTTCCATGTGGCTGGTTTTAAGGTGTCAAAATATGGCTTCCTCATCCCACCAACGAGCACATTAGTTCATTCCCCAAGGACTGTCTAGGCAGATTTGAGGGCTGGGAGCTCAGTGGGTGGATGTCTGTGTCTCACTCAAGCACACATTCCTGTTACTCACAGGCTGTTCAAAAGCCCACAAGAGGGAACAGAAACCCAGCAAGCACTGGGGTTTCCAGACAGTAGAGTCTGGGCCCCATGCCGGTGGTGCCTGCCTCGTTTTGGGCTCACCCTGGTCAGACAGGATGCAAGAGACAAGTCCCATCCAAAACACAGAGCGAGCAAGGGCTGGTGACAGGCCGCTCTGCCTGGCTGGCTTAATGAGTCTTGGCCCCAAGTGAAGGGAAAGAGGAGGAGAGGGCATGTTTAGGACATCTGTCTTCTCGGGACTGACCACCCTGGGCAGATGCAAAGGTGCCTGCTCACTGGACAGCATGGATTTATGAGCTTCCCTGGGCAGCTAAAGCAAACCACAGGGTCTCGAATCTGGGGGCCTCCAGAGGTTACAAAAAAATACATACAAGACAGTGAGGTGAATAAATCCTTCACCTCCCTCCCATTTGGGAAGTGGGGGAATGAGACCATAAGGTCCCGTTTGCTTTTTGTGAAGAAACTAAAAATATGCACAGGTGTGGGGAATGCTCTTCCAGCTTTAAATGTTATCAGCTCACTGTGGTTTGTGGGAAGACCAGAAGAAACATGCCTGGAGACCAATCGCAGCCATGGCAGGTGAGGCCACTGTTCCCAGAGGCAGTGGGGACCTGGAACACTGCCACCACCTTATGGCCTTGCTTACCAGTAACTGGTACCTGGGGTCATGAATGGGACTAGAAGGGTGGTCATACCTGTTGGCATCCAGGGTTCGAGTGCAGAAGTGAACACAGGCCTTGTCATCTGCCCCCACGCAAGCACAGCGTGTCTGTGGTGAGGGCTGGGGGCTCCCTGGAAATGCCCCCGAGGACCTCTTGCCTCGAAGGTTTCCTCTGTAGTTGGACAGTCCATAGGGCACGGTCTGTCTGCGGAGTACAAGGTAAGGTCAGGGGAGTGGGTACAGCCCCTTCTGCTTAGGGGTCCCTCAGGCTAGAGGTCTGCTAACTGGAGTGGACCAGGCAGCTCTTGTGCCCCCAGGAAGTGAGGTGGTGCTAAGGGGATCCTAGGGACAGGATGGAGGCCAACTGTGCCAGCAGTCACAGAAAGCTCCCTGGAGCCTGCACACTCAGCCTCTCATGGTGACACTGAGGCAGTCATCACACCCAGGCTCCTGTCTCTGTCATCTCCAGGATTTCTACCTTTGCCAGATCCAACAGTGCAGGCCTGACCCCTCAGGGAAGGTTTTGAGAGTCCAGCCTGGGCCAGTTACTCTCAAGAGAGTGAAAAGGTGGCTAAGAACCATTGGAAGGACTGGGAAGATGGCTCAGCAGGTAAAGTGCTACCAGGCAAGAGTGAGGACCTGAGTTCATATCTCCAGCACTCATACAAAAGCCAGGCATGATGACATTTGCCTGTAATCCCAGCAGTAGGGAGGTGATGGTGGGACAATCCCAAAGGTTGTCTAGCATCTGTCTAGCAAATTGGTGATCGAGAGAGAGAGAGAGAGAGAGAGAGAGAGAGAGAGAGAGAGAGAGACCCTGTCCCAAAACTAAGGAGGAGAGTCACTGAGGAGGGCCTCAATCTCTGGCATCCACATTCATGCACATACCTGAGCATGCACACTTATACACGTGTCCACATGCACACAAACACCACAGACATACAGATGCCAAGGGGGACCTCTGGCGTTCTCTGCCCAGAGCCCATCCTTCCTGTACCTGAAGCCACTGGCATGGACATCCGGCTTGTCCTACATGTTGGATTCTATCTAGGTCTTGCCATGGCCCTGGGCCCTGAGCCCTGGTACCTCGAAGGCCTTTCATACCTATGCGGACCTCACCCAGCCCGCTGCCTGAGGCTACTCTTGGAAACTTTTCCATTAATCAAGCTTAGGAAGAGTGTATACAGCAGGCCTCGCAGGTGGCGCTAGGAACAATGTCACTAATGCAATTATAGACATCAGAGTGACATCCTGGCCCCAGAGAGACAAACATCACGGGGGTGCTCTGTGCCCTCCAGGAGTCCTCACAGCTGTCTTGGCTCAGCTGCTGAGAATGGAACGGGGCTTGGGAAAAATCTTACTATGTAGCAAAACATCTGAAACTGTTGACCACTTCTGTTGAGGGTCAGCATTGGGAGGCGTGTGGCTGGGAGTAGGAAACGTTTGAATCTGATTCTTGGAAGTGCACACATCCCGACCATGGCTCTCCAGAGGTTGAGTGGGAAAAAGTTGAAACCATATGCTTAATCCATGAATGCTCAGTTGAACATGATGTGGGGGCAAATCACTCATAACTCGAGGAAACTTATGGGGCCAAAGGCACTTTTCCAGTAAGTCTTGGCTTTCCTGCTCATCCCCTACGATTCTATGAGCCCCATGGAGTATCACCAATTATCCACCTCAAAGGGTGGCCTCGCATCCTCTCTGTGTTTCCAAAATAAAATCAAATTGAATTTCTTTCCTTTAGAAGCACGCACCATGGAGCCTTTTGGGGGTGGCAAGGGGAATCGGGCAGGGAGCCCACAGTGACCAGATGCTGTTCAGTGCAGCGACCTTCCCTGCTGGGCTGGAGACCAGAGCTGAACACTCTGCCCAGCTCGATTCTCTTCTTGTTCCCCATTCCTTCCCACCAAGGCCCTTGAGAAACAGTTGAGGGCAAACGGAGGGAGAGTGTCCTGTCTGGAGTTGGGCCTTTTCTCAGGAATGCAAAATAGGAGGAAGGGAGTGAAACAATACTGCCATTGTTGTGGGTCCAGATTTGGCGAAGGGTATGCTTTTCCTGTGATAGGGCCACATTAAATCCCTAAGTGTTGACATCAAATCCAGTCCTCCATTTTTCGGTGAAAATCGTGCAGGAGGAATAATAACAACGCTCCCATTTTTCCATCAGCAGCGAGACCTACAATTTTGAAATGACTCTCAGCTGGTTATGCCTAGGCGCATGGAGAGGCCTTCAACTGAAGTCGAACATTCTAGAGCATTCCAGTGCAATAAGCATGGAGTATGTTCATAGAGCCCAGCACGTCCCCAGCAGCCCAGAGCAAGCTGCCATGCGAATATCCCAGCGATGTCAAAGGATGTGTGTTGACCTCTAGAGGCCTCATGAGTTTTAGGACATGGCCAGAGCTCTTGTGGCTGGTCCTACCCTAACAGACATGTGGAGGGCTGGGAACAAGAGTAAAAATGGAGGTCCACCTCCCTCCTGTCTGAAAATTCACAGATTGTTAGTCATTTTAATAAACTCTTTGATAAAAGTTTTATTGCCTCCCCCCTACAACCTAGACCAAAATCCTTTGTCCAGAACCCCAGTAAACTCCAGCCTCATGTGCAGATTTCAGGCCCTGCCGGGGTTCACTGCAGGAATAGTGGTACCTCTCTTACTTCCTGCTCTGTCCTTGCAGGGAGACACCCCAGCCTGCACCACCAAGTTCTGTTCACCTAAAAGCAGTGTCTCTTAACCACCCTGCAGGTTGAGGAACGGATTGCCATGAAAGGCATTAGTTAAGCCCTAGAAGGGCTTGGGGACATTTGGGTAGGGAAATCCAGGGCTCCGGAATATTCCAGTAGCTGGAATTCTGTCTAAGAAGGGATGCATGACTCCAGAGCTCTGGCTCCTTGGAACTCTGTCTAAGAAGCAGTGCATGGCTTTCAGTTCTGCAGGTTTGTTTCAATGGAATGGGGGGGGTGCAAGGCCAAAGAAGGTCATCGGTGTCTCTCTAAAATCAGAGACAGGTCAGGATTATTTCTTACTCAGGTCCGAGAGTTGAATACTAACTCCTCCGATGGCACAGCTGGGTGTGAGGACTCAGTACTTGGGAGATGGAAGAAGGAGGATCAGTAGTTCAAGGCCAGCCTGGGCCACATAAAAACTCTGTTTCAAAAACCAAAAATAAAACAAGAACGCTGCAAGTGTCTTATCTATTTTATACCAGCCTTGAGCCAAACACGAAAGAGTGCAAATAAGGATTGAGGCAGGAGGATTGCCACAAGTTGGCAGCTAGCCTGGGTTACATAGTGAGTTCCAGGCCAGCCTGAGGTAAGACTATCACAAAACACACAGCTATGTATTAAGCAACTTGTTGCTAATGGTGAGATAATTTTAGAATGGCAGGACGGTATTCTTTCCATCCTAATGAGCTCAGTAATCACAAACACCATTACAAAGAACAACTGACATCTATTATGCATCCACTGTATACTTAGTGTTATATTAAATGTGCACATAGATACAGAAAGGCCCAGGGAGGGCCCAGCTGCTGAGCAGATGAAGGGAAAGAAGCAAAGTCCAGCTCCAAACTGGGCCTTTACATATGTTCACACCTCCTGAAACTGTCATGTACTGGAAAATGACAACAGGTCAAAGGAAAATGTGGAAGCAGGTTGGGCAGGCATCTATCAGGTTCACAGAGGACAGAGAGGTCGCCTGGTCATTCCATGATTACGTTGTAAAGCACTTATATGACTGTTATTCAGCCCTCTCAACAGTTTCGTGATTGGCAAAGAGTTGTCAGACCCAACGAATAAGGTGCTGCATGGGGAAAAAAATGAACTAGCAATGAATGGAAATTAGCTGCTTCCATTATTTACACGGTCTGGGAAGTTGTGAGTTTCATCAGTCAGAAGAAAATCCTCTCCATCAGGCCTGCCTTTGTGACATGTGACTACGCAATCAAGGAGGGTTTAAGGAACCAGAAAGCCACAGGCACAGCAATGTCCTTCCTTACTATCCCTCCTCTTGCCAGGTGCCATCGTGCGCTTCTATTTCATTTCTGTGGCTGTCCTTAGTCACCATTTCCTGAAGGGGGAACAAGAAAGGCCTAACAGCAGAGCCATGAACATAAGTAGATTGACTATCTTGGATCTGCACACCCTACCCAACTGTGTCAGCCTACTGTTCAGCAGCAGGGCTTAGAGAAGGCAGATCTTTTCAAGAGCAGAAAGCTCTCCATCTGTTGATGTTTCAGTTATAACACAGAGTCCCATACAAGAGAAGCAGCTGGAGAGAAGCATAAACAAACCCTCTTCATCATACCTACATATGTAACGTCTAATGCCATGCGTGTTTGTATAATAAATTGTCTCTCGACTTATGTGCCGAGAACATTCATTATTTGATCAGCGATGGGTCTGCCAGGGTGTTATTTATCATAGGGCTTCTTATTTGTCAACTTTCCCCAAATGTCATACATAAATGTTATTAAATATTAAACTCCCAAATCGCCCATGTTCATCCTTCATCTGCAGCACCACACGGAAAGCTCTTCATTTGTCTTTATAAGAAGCTTTTAAATAAGGAAAATGACTTGATGTTAAGAAACAAAAACAACACTGCTTCTAAGTTCTAGTGTTCCTTTTCCTGAACAACTTTCCATTTTTCTAATCGTGAAACTGACTTGTGCAGGACAGGCACAGATATTCATAAAAAACCACCTGGAAAACAGAAGAGTCACTTGCTAAGTTCTGAACACTCAGGAAAGCCCATTCCCTCTGACAAGGCCCATCGTCATTGCTGGCTGAGCTTAGAGCTTCGATATGCAGATGTGGGGAGAGTCTGGGCAACTATCAACACCCGGACAGACAGGAGGGCTCTGGTTTTGTACAGAGGCTAGAAAATTGACATTGTCGGATTCTTCCAATCAACGGTTGTTAACATTTGTAATTGGCATGAGAGACCTCAAGTTCCAGCTTCTCTTGAATGACTAAAACTTGAGCTGATATCGCCATATTCCAACATGGCAGGGGCTTCTAGAGCTGGTTGCACATGAGCTTGCCCGCTTGTCTCAGTCTCCACTACCCCTAAAGTTGTGTGCCTGTCCTCACCTTAGTTTTGCTCATATCTGGCCATCATGAGCACCAGAGTTTATAACTCCCAGGCCAGTGGCTTATGTCAAGAGCAAAGCCAGACAGGTGATAAGCTACACACTATCAAAATTAGTTCCTGGCACTATTTTTCTCTTTATAAACATAGTTTTCATCACTTTTATTTGAACAGTCCAAGTCCTGACTGAATGTCTCCCCAACGATTAGGATATTCTCACGTCACACTTAGAAAACATGTCAAGTTTATGAGCTGCCTCCCCAGGCCTTGAAGTGGGCACACAAAGACCACGGGACTCAGAACACAGAAGGCGGCACTCTAGGACCACGCTGGCCTAGAAAAGGGACAACTGTTTCCCACTAGCTGGCAGACAGTCAGGAGGCAGCTCTGGCCACCAGGCACCAGACGTCACTGGATACAGCCTCCCACCATTCCCCGGAGAAGGAGACCCTCACATGTTTAGCTCTGACTCCGTTTCAGACTTATTAAATTCCATCCTTGGAAGGGATCACTTTCCAACTGCCCCAAGCTTAGTTCTTTGGGCAAGAGTGTGGGGGGTAGTATCTATCACATCCTTTTTCTATCTTTGAAACATTAACCAATTGGAATGATGCTTGAAGGAGTGTGACTCTGGAAGGTAGAAAAATAGCCAAAGTCTGGGAATACATGACTTCATTTTAACAAGCATCTAGTGGGTGCCTGCCGGGACAGTGAACAGGGCAAGGAAAACAGAAGCCTAACTGATAAGACTAAAAGGTCAGGGGCTCTCTCTCCAGAGCCTGGAGCCAATGGTGGTGGTTTCTGTCTCCTGAATCCGGTCCCCCCATGTTCCTCTTGGGACTCATCCCTCTCCCATTGTGTGTGGGGGTCTTGGGAGATTGACTACCCATCTGCCTCCATTTCCCCTATCAGGTGGTCTCGGATGAACCAATCAGACCCTCCTCCCAAAACTCCTGAGGGAAGAGACCCAAGGTGAGAAGACACTCCTATGTGTCAGGTGGCCCTGTCCAGCCTCATCCATTCAGCTGCACCTCAGGGTCCTCCATATTGTCCCTTCTCTCTGAACTTGGGCTGCTTCTCTCTTCCAGGCCAAGGGGGTCATGTGTCTTTCCATTAAGCCCCCTTTTGTGTATTTTGCTTAACATCTGTGCTTGTAACCATGAGCTCCAACTGAACCCAGACCTTGCATTCCTGAGGTGACAGCCATAGTCTCCTGGGTGTGACAGGAAGGCCCCTTAGGCTCTCCAGCTGCTGGGGACAAGCAGAGCTTTTCTTCACTGTACCAAAACACAAAAGAACATGTTCAGAATCAGGACAAAACCCAGCAACCTTGGCTGGCTGGGATCCTTTCCTCTCAGCTGTACTCATAGGGAAACGTCTGGTTTGGCTCACAGTGTCCTTGAGCAGGTGGAAAAAACAAGCTACCCCACTCCATCCCAACATGCTCAGAGTCAGCCCCCGACACTGTGTTGGGTCTATCAGAAGTCTCACCTACTCCTGATCCTATCCCTTGCCCACACACAGAAGTCTGCTGTGGGCCGGGCCTTAAGCCAGACAACCCACAGGGAGCCCTCCCAACTTTCAAGAAAGAAAATAGACTGGAAAACCCAGGTTCTCCATGGCCTCAAATACCCACATCAACAGTTGCTCTACAGGATATCAATGAGCCTCACCTTATGTGCGACAGAGGCTCTGGGGTTACACTTTTGGGAACAGGGGGTTTGATTAATGGCTCAGAATAAGAGTTTTGTCAAGAGGGAGGAGTGAGGAGAACTGAGGATGGATTGTGACATTACCAGCTCAGAAGCAATAGTGTGAAGTGGGTTAGCCAGGGGAGGGGAGCAGGGTATGAGCTGAGAAGCAAGGGAAGAGAAATAGAGAAAGAAAAGAGAGAAAAAGTATATGTGTTGAAAGAAAACACATGAAAAGCAGATGAGATGGAGACTGAGAAATATGCCCCTTGCTTCAGGAAAGAAACCAGCAGAAAGACAGGCAGGTGGAAGGGCACCTGGCCTTTCATGCCTATGCCCTTCAGCTGTGGTGGACTGGCCTAGTGGGTGTGTATCATCTGTTCATGAAGAGACAGGCTGGTTAGATCTCCCACTGATCCAGGGAGCCCTTTGGGGAAGTGAGACCTTTGAAGACCTCAGTTTGGGCCAGTTGGGACTCTAAGGCTCTTAACATCAATGTGTTGCAACCATTCGAACACTGAAATGGCCATCTATAGCTTCCATTGCTGCTGAAAATCCTCACAGCTTAAAGCTGGAAGAGGCCAAAGTAGAGGCCTCATGCAATCACCCCATAACGCAGGTGTCCATGTCCTGTAGCCCAAGAAAGAGGCCATGACTGTAGGGTGTTTGGGGCCTATTAAAGCAGGGAACGACGTGCTGTGGGTGGATGGTTAACATTAAAGATACTCCAAAGTATGGTATGAACTGCTCTGCTCTGCCATCCTTGCCCACAGTGGTCACAAAACCCTCTGAAACAGTGAGTTAAAATAAACCCTTCCCTTAAGTTGTTTCAATTGGATGCTGTGGTGATAGTGATGAGACAAGTATACAACAGACCTAAAGGGTTTTCCACAGAACAAGCGTGGTCTTGCAATCCCTCAAGGGACAACAGACGGCCCAGGAGTCATAGACAATCAGGAGAGGCACGGTCAGGTGGAGGTGGCCCAGTGGGGAATCTCTGGCCCTAGCCAAAATGATGACTTCTGGGCAGGTGTTTTTCCTTGACCTGAGAAATGACAGGGCTGGCTGGCTCCTTAGAAAGCTATACCCAGCTCCAAATTTTACCGGAGGATTTCCCAGAACCCTCTCCATCACAAGAGCTTTTTCAATGGCATGAGCCCTGGAGAAGGTTCTAGAAATTCACTCTAACGAGGAAACCACAACTCAGCATAGAACCCTGCCCCCACCATGTCCCCCAGAATCTCACCAAATATACTTAGAAAGCATTCTCCCAAACCTTTTATTCTGTTCCATGGCCTATTGTCACAAAGCAGTTTTCCAATGAGCCCAAAACCTCTGACCCACCACCCCCCATCCCTCAGCTCACGGCAATAGAAAACCAGGCTTCCCCTCACACAGGAGTCAAAGGTACAGAGAACAATGAGAAAAATGCCTATTTTGTTGTGTGATGTAAGAGACGTAGGCTCCTTCCCCCCCCCCAAAACTTACAGAAATAAATTCCAATAGGTGGAGAACTAAGCCATTGAAGGAATCCCATGAGTTGAGTAGCTGACTTCCCTCCTCTTCATTTGGTATCAAATGAGCTGGGCTAGAATTTCTCTCCCCAGCCCCCCACGACCCTGGCGCATTCCAGGTCAAATGTAGGCATGAGAACCCTCGTCTGTCTGGCATGGTTTCATTATAACTTTATGCAAAGCTGCAGACAGATGGAACTGGGAATCGCTGCTGTAGTAGAAACAGAAGAGGTAAAACAGAGAGGTGGGTCTCTGTGGAAGGATTTTGAGTAAATGCCGACACCATCACACATACCTTTAAATAACCCGAAAGATGCAAGAGAAGCCAGCCTGGTTACTTTTCAGGTGATTCCACGCTGGGGGTAAAAAAGTTCTCGGTGATAAGGTGACAGACAAGGTTGTCTCATGCCATTGCAAGGCATCCTCCTGCTCCAGCTGATGTTTGTGTCTGTGTGTGGAGCCATCTTGGCAAACCCCGATCAACTTGTCACTTCCTCTCAACTAGGTACACTTGGGTCACTATGAGAGATACAGGCTTTATCCTCAAACAAGAAGTCAAGGATGGGATCTGGGTGAGGCAGGGCACGAAGTTCAAGGTTGGATCCTGACTCCTTATGTGTTCTCAGTAAAGGATTTTGGTGTCTGCTCCTTGAGATGTTCTGAAGGCAGTTGTACCGACAGTACCCCTGTTCTTCCTGCTGAGGTACCCCCCAGAAGCACCTCTCCCTCCAGCCCCCATTCTCAGCCACAACAGAAACCATATCTGAAAATTCTGCTTTCTGCATTAGTTTCTTGTGATTTTCAACATAGCTATTTTTCGTTCCCCAGGCTGTAGGGAGAAACTGTCCACTGTGGACCATTTGTGCCCATGACCACTTCTGTTTCTGGGTCTTTCTCAGTGACTCAGGAAACTAAGTCTGTTTCTGGTTTTCAACTTACTGGGCAGGAGGAGGGCTTCGAGCTGTTGTGTTCCAGAGGCTCTGTTTATTAGGCCTCCTGCTAAGTTGGCCTGCTGAGTGAAGCCAAGTTGTGCAGAGAGCTCTTGGCTCTAAGACTCCATGCCAGGCATGAGGAGGACACCACAGGCTACCCAGTCCTGCTGATCTGCTCTAGGAAGACCTCGTGGGTGGGTCAGTGCCTAGTGAAGCTATTCACCCATACCATTGTCCAACATCCCCAAACCTTCAGCTGACAGAATTTTCTCTTGAGTTCACTTGAGTCTGATCCCAGGGAAGGACAAAAGTATCTGAGTGTGCTCAAGCACACGTGTGTGTGTGTGTGTGTGTGTGTGTGTGTGTGTGTGTGTGTGTGTGTGTGCATATTCATCTGCATGTGTGTAAGTCTCTGTTGCCCACTAAAATGCAATTTGGATTAAGAGCAAGTCCTTTTCTCATGTGAAACAGAGCCACTGGAAAGCTGGGTGTTGGTCAAATGGTCTTTAACAGCTCCCAGCCCTCCAAGCTGAGATAGAGACGTGGGTCCAGTCTGGGAGGGAGAGCTGGAATTCTGACTGTTGAAGAGGGGCGGGTTCCAGCCATGCAGAGGAGCCTCTTTAAGAAAAGCATTGTTTGCCTCCCAGCTTCCTTTGTTTTAAATTCTTGCAGGGATAAACCACAGAAGAGATGTCAGGGACTTTCGTCCGCCTTCAGATTTAAGGCCAAGTTCCTAACTGCAACATCCCTTTCATCTAGGAGGAATCCAAATGCTCCCTCGGGTCGCGTCGGGTCACAACCTCTTCTTACTGAGTTTTTGGAGTTTTCCCTGCTTCAGATCGAGCTGCCTGGAGCCTCGAGCAGGGAGGTTGGGGGTGTCAGCTGCATTCCAGTGGAGTCTGGCTCTGCTTCTGGACATGTCACCTCCTTAGGTGGCTCTCGACCTTTAGCTCCGTGGGAACTCAAGAGAAAGGTCATCTCGTAGGGTTGACCTTTCAACAACTCTGAAATTGAGCCTCAAGGTTTTCAAATTGTAAAGCATCTTGCTGTCAAATGTCCCAAGAACAGCGCTACTCAAGCTCGGAGCTGGAGTGAAGACTGTGCCGGGCATCCAAGGAGGAGAAGGGTGGCTGGCTGGCTCAGGACATGCCCAGGAATGGAAGGAAGCTCTAATCAGTCAAAGCCTTGAGCAATGTCTTGCGACCTCCTCAAAAGCATATGGTGGGATTAGATCCCATAAACCCATGTGCGCAGTATTAGCTGCAATACTTCTGGTGACTCCCACACTACGGAGCCTATTTCAAGGCCCCGGGCAATGTGGAGTGAGGCTGACAAGGTGGTTCTGGGCCCTGTGGGTTGTCAGCTCCAAACTCCAGCAGGATGACCTTCGAGACTAGACTGTTCCTTCCCAGGTAAGAAGATCTCCTGGTAGGCGTGTAACACAGTGATCCTAAACACAGCATTCACAGGGTACTGAAGTGACATTCACCTGCCATTTGCAGAGGGTGTCTGGACCTTAGGGAGCACCAAGCCCATCTCCAAACCTTTCATAATTTACACAGGCCAGAAGGAAGCAATAAGAAAGAACAGAGGAGGGCGGGACTCACTGCCATTCTGCCCGCAGCAACCTTTGGACACGGGTGCCTCTATCAAGCTCTTATCTGGGGCAGAGACAGCCGGGCACACCTTCCCCCAGGGTCTGCAAACCTTATGCCAATCAAATGCTAATAGAGCCTGTTAGGGACAGAGGGCATGAGCTTGCTCTGGGCACTCTAGGCCACTGAGGGAGTCCAGGCTTGGATGGTCCTAAGAGGCTGACCTCAGGAGCAGAGAAGGAATATTCTAGTCATTATTGCCTTGCAAGCATGGAATGGATACAAGAGGAGGGCTGCTGAGGTGGAGAAGGCTTTATGGAAGGCTATGCCTTTAAGACCTTGAGTGTTGACCAAGTTCAAAGCATTGTGCTGCCCACACCCTATACACCTTCCCATGTCATCCTGACTACATCTGGACTCCCCAGGTATACAGTCAGGGGACGAGGTTCCCAGAAAAGGCATCTCTAAGGTGGAAGGTAAGGGTTCCAGCACAGACCATGGAGCCCAGAGTTTGAGCTCCTCCACATGATGATGGGTCTGCTCCCACTCCAAGTGGAGAGCAGATGAGAAGGGGCCAGGATTGCCATTCTCTCTAAGTAGCATGAGTCTTTGACCTAAAAGGTGTCAGCGTGAAGCTGGATCTTGAAGGAAGCATCGATTTGAGAAGACCCATCTCCTGTTTCCACTCAACCTGAGTGACAGCACCAGGCAGAGGAGAACAGACTTAAAGCACATGAGGTGACAGCCAGGAAAGGAAAAGTCCCACCCCAGGGATGGAGCAAATGAGCTGTAAATCCCTGTCATCTCCCTCAGACTTACAACCTGCCCCCCAGTAATGGCTGCCCTGAGGATAACCCTCTCAAGGTGCTGGGTAAGCAAGCACACTGTCATCGCAGGGTCTCCCATGGGCTCTTGAAGGAAATACAATATTCTTCTCAGCAACATTGTTTTTCCACAGTAAAATTTAGGACATGTGAGGGACCACAGGTACGATGGACCATAGGTTTGGGCTTTTACACATGTGCTCACTTGACATCTGCAAAGGTGCAGATCCGTCATTGCAGAGTCACGTCTAAATGAGTCACCATCAGCACCACAGAGAACAGCTACCCTGAGGCACCCAGGATGAAGCCCATGTCTTCCCCCCATCACTGGTCCCAGAGCCCAGCTCGGTGCTACCCAGATGGGCACTCCATCTATTCAGGAGTCAAAAACAGCAGCGAGGCCTGTTGGGAAAAGGTACATAGAAGAGGTTGAACGATCAGATCCTGGGCCTAGACTACAGGACAGAAGCTCTGTGGCCCTGGGAAAGAGGCTCGGCCACGTGCAGGCTACAGTGGAAAGTGGTCCTTCGATACTGGAGCAGTGCAGATCTCATGAGATGGTGTGCCATCATCAGCCCACACCACCATCATGATCGATACCCTTCATGCTGGCTCTCTCTCAAAACCGTGATGGCCACAAAGACTCTGTCTTTCCCACTTAAAGAGAGCCATTTCCAGCAACAATCCTGCCAGGGCTGGCTCAAAGGAGAGGCTGAATTTTATTGGGATTCTCTGAAGCCCATGGTGGACGCTCCCATATAAAGGAAGCTGGGATCCCAGATACACCCATTCCATGGAGATGTTCTGAATGCTGGGGCTATCTCTCAGAAGCACGGCATGCTGAAATGCGTGGGTTTTATTTTATTATTATTATTATTATTTGGTATTTTTGAGGCAGGGTCTCACTCTAGCCCAGGTGGACCTGGAACTCACTCTGTAGTTCCAGGCTGGTCTTGAACTCACAATGACTCCTCCCAAGTGCAAGAATTAAAGTAAAATGACTTTCTTGAACACAGAAGACAAAGGCCGAATTTGGGTCCTTTTGTGGTAGAATGCGTTAATATGCAAGTGCAAATGTTTTGTTAATTATTATTAATAATTCTATGCTTTACTGCTTTGAAGAGGAAAAGTACACAAAACAAATGCCATTCCTGGGTGATTAAGTAAGTGTGGCGGGCTTCAGGGCAGGCTGAGCAGCAGCCGGACGTCACATAGGAGATGGTCAGTCAGAGGAGCTGAGAGAGACCCTGCGGGACACTGTCTTACAGCCTGAGTGGAGTCTGCAGCTTCCAGAGGGGAGGCAAGGGGCTGATGGCATGTCCCACCACACAGTGCCCTGGCCAAAGCTCTGTGGTGAGTGGGGATCAGAGATCCCAGACTTTCCAACCCAGTCATGATTTCCAGCGTCTTGTCCTGCTCATTCCATAAATACATTCCCACTTGTCAGCCATGTGGCTCTGATTTTTGTTTGGGAAACACACTCACCAGCACCACTTCTCCGCCTCCAGCATGTGCCCCAGGAGGCGCTAACAGATGGCAGGTTCCCCCAACACAAAGGTGAGGAGGCACAAGACACCTTGGCTGGTGTTCATGGCCTGCCTGTCACTCTGCTACCCGTCTCAGGGGAGCTGGCCTTTGTGGGACGTGGTTAGAACCAATATCCTGTGATGGCTCATTTTTTGAGACAATACACAGTTATTTGGTCAACCACCAGTGTAGATGTTGCTGGGAAAGTCTTTTTTAGATGTCAGAACTGTTTACATCAGTAGACTTTGAGCAAAGCAGTGTGACCCCCACAATCTAGATGGGTTCAGCCAACCACTTGACAGCCTTGATGATCAAGACCCAGATCCCTTGAAGAAGGAATTCAACTTCGGGGTTCTCTTTGTACCCAAGGCGGTACCACCAGCATGCACACACTGGAATTTCCATCTTCTGGTAGTAACCTGCAGCCATGGTCATACAAGCTTATTCTCTCTCTCCATGTGGACAGACAAACATACCTTACTGTTTCTGTCTCTCTGGAGAACTCTGACTACCATAATCCCCATCTCCCTTGAAGGTTGGACACTGGTGGGCTTTGGTATACTCATGGAGGATGGACCTAGCACACAAGTCTTGCACCAGCTCGGATCTTATTATCTTATGCTTTGCAAACTTTTGGGCCCATAGATGGGATGTGTTTGCCTTGGCTTGGATTTTGGCTTTGTTTTTGCTGGCAACAGTAGACTGTCTCTATGTGGGGCACTGGGGTTTGTCACATAGTCAAGGAAAATTCTAGGAAAATGTCATTGTCCCATCTATTGGTTGTGGCTCCAGATGCCTTCACGGGGCCATGAAGTACAGTTGCTAAGACACATGTCCTTGCTCTTTTGAGCCACAGGCCTTTGGAGAATGTGATAAAAGTGATGGATAAGGCATTCCAGAAACATACACACTGGTACAGATGACTGCATAAAGCACGGGCTCTCTAAAGAGGGCCACACACCCTGGGTGATGATACCTCTTGGGTGAGAGAAAACCCAGAAGGCAAGAGGCAAACCAATAGCAAACTTGAGAAAGAAAAAAAAACATGTGCAAAGTTTGATGGAACCTCAGCCAGTCCAGTATCAGCAGAGCATGGACTCCATGCTGGGTGCTGCCAGAGAGGCCAACTGACCTCAGAGAATGTAGGAACATGGAGAGTCTAAGATCTTCTGTCTGGAAAAGTCTTAAAAGACTAACAGGTCTCCTGAGCCTAACCTACATCCCTGGCTTCCCATAAGGAAGCGGGACAGGGAACGACAGTGACTCCAGACTATTCCTGCATCACTAGAGGTCCTTGGACATAGCAGAAATGGCCCTATTCTGAACATCCTCCCAACATACAGTCAGACTGCAGACTCAGTCTCCACACAAGTGAGCAGGCAGGACCAGAAAGTGGAAACAGTGAAGTTCAAGACGCTGGGTTGAGGCATGAGGCTCACACCTCTCCCAGGTTTGTAAGCATCCAGTGAGAATCAGCACAAGACCACATCCCTGCTGGGGATGTTTGAAAGCAAGACCAGGAGGTATGCTAAGGAAGATCGGACGATGGGAGGGGTGATGAGAGGTGGGCCTGAGACAGAGCCAGGTAGCTTCTCTGGGAAAGACCTTCCATGCACAGCCAGGGACTTTCAGGACCAGCCAATGCCTCATTTCATTGTAGGCTCATGAAAGCCCATTTCTCACACTTCAATTTTGTCCCGCCTATTGTAGATATGGCAAATGGAACTCTTATTTAAGGTAGGGCGGGAGGAGAGATGGGGGGAAGGAAGGAAGAAGAGAAAGGAGAAAGACCATCCAGGAAATGTCTTCCTTCTAACATTCATCTTGTGTGGTTTCAAGTACTCAAGTCTGGTAACTGTCATTCTGTTTCTGAAGCAGATCACCAGGACACCTCCTTTTCCCACTATATTGAACAAAATAAGGTCCCATAAAAAAGGAGATCATCCAGGCTCCAGGAGAAAGTAACCAGTTGGCTGACCTTGAAAAAGTCACCGATGTGGGGTGCAGAGATGGCTCAGTGGTTAAGACACTGTCTGCAAAGCCTAAGGATTCTGGTTCTATTCCCCAGGACCCATGTAAAGCCAGATGCAGAAAGTGGCACATGCATCTAGAGTTTGTAGCGTCAGGAAGTGCTGATGTGCTCTCTCTCTCTCTCTCTCTCTCTCTCTCTCTCTCCCTCTCCCCCTATTTCTCTCTCTCCCTATTTCTCTGTCTCCTCTATCTCTCAAATAAATAAAGGTAAAAATAAATACATTATTTTTAAAAAGTCACAGATGCATGCCAGGCTTCTTTCCAGGCCACCCAAGACAATTTGAAATGCTGATACAGAATTGGAAATCCCTTGGGGTATTTGTAGAGAGCCTAGAATGTGCCAGGTCTTCTCTTACTGCCTAGGTTATGCTCAGGAGTCTGGAGGACAGGCATATACCTAGGTGGTCTCCAAACCTCCCCCAGCCCTGCTGGTGTTGTTGGGTTGACTTGCCTCCACTGACTACCCACTGGTCTCCATCCTTCCTTGATGGGTCATGATGGCAGGTGGGTAGGCATGAGTAAAGACAAGTGTCAGGGTGAGGGTGGGTGGCTCTAAGGAAGATGACTCTGACACTGTCTGGCAGTGGAAGGTAATCCATGACAGCCCAACACTCAACCCTCTTATCCTTCCTTCACCTCCCCATCATGGGGTGACAGCCTGTACGGGAACCTCATTGGATTCCTGTCAGACAAGCAAATCATGCCTTAGGACCAGCTCCAGAGCAGGAGAGACCCAGGATAAAAGGCCAATGGACAGGCCTTGGCTCAGAAGGGACACCCAGGGTCTTTGCAGAAATCCTAATGGCTCACTCAAGGAACTCAGCTTTGCCTGACACTGGCACAGTGGGGTGACTTTGAGACCTACTTGGATGTCCTTAGAGGTCTTGACACCAGATTCAAAAGACATTGAAGCCCTCAGTATTATCCCTTCTCCCCTTACACTTCATTATTGAGGATGTTAAGTGGGTGAATAACCCCCCCCCCAGAGCAACCACTCAGAGGTCTCTATGGTTAAAGGAATAGGAACGGAGACACCTCCAGACTCAAAACTGCCATTCCAGGCCAACTATGTTCATAGTTGCCAGGGAGGAGTCCCCAAGTGGGTCCAGGGAGGTATTCTGAGAGATGCTAAGAACACCCAGAGAATGGACATTCAGAAAGTTTAGAATTCTACAGTGCCAAGAGCCAGGTCCAAAAGATAGTGACCAGAGCAAGGTCAAGTCCTCGATGCTATTTGCAAGCTGAATGGAATCTCTGCACAAGAGGATCCTGGAGGCTGAGTGGAGTGAGGCAGAGGTGGGGCTGTCAGACCCTTCATGACCTGGGGAAAGGAGGCCCTTACCACACCTTGCCCTAGACTGCATACCCACAGCATTGCCAGGTCAGGACAGAGCAGAGGAGTCCTGGACAGCTAGAGCCAGACCCATAGACAGGGCATCCAGGAAGGGTAGGGGAGGAAGGAGCCATTTCAGGGGCCTCTCATTCATTCCCCAGGGGCAAGCTGCTTTCAAGGAATGTCAAATTCCTCAGAGACAGGTGGGGTCTCCAGCTAGGCTCAGCCCACTTCGCCCCTCTGTCTCCAAAGAGGTTCAGAGAGACTGCTCAGATATCTAACCCTTCTGTACAGCCCCCTGGCCACTGGATCTCAAACCCCAGATAGAGTTTCACTTGGGGCCAAGCCCACAGGGGACTTGTGGGTCACACCTGACTTGCAGACAGGAACTGGGCTGTCAGGAGACCCACAGGAACTGAACACTGTACCAAGGCAGGCTCTGGGGGTCCACTTCAGTGGGCTGAGGGTCCCCTCAGAGAATGTGAATAGGCACAGCCTTAGCCTAGAGCCATGCCCCCACCCCTGGCGACTCACTCACTCTGGCGTGTTGATCCAGATGATGTCCAGGTGGCAGTAATAAACACACTCTTTGTCCTTGTAGGTAAAGCACGTGCAGCGCTTGGCACGGTGGTGTGCAGGGCCCCCCTGGGCCACCTGCACCCCAAACCTGCCTGGTCTCTGCTTCTGCCCAGTGCTTCCAGGATGTGGACCCTGTGCCTGGGCTGGGGCCACAGTACCCTCACCAGGTCCAGCCACAGTCTCTTCACAATCCCCCTCTGACTTGGCTGCAGGGGGACCCTGGGCCACTCTGGTCCTGCCAGAGCCCCCAGGCTGGAGGCAAGGCACGAATCCTGGGGGGAAAAAAACAGAGAGGTTCCTGAGAGAACCTGGGAGGAGGGGCAACCAAACTTCTGCAATGTCTGCAGGCTGGACGCATTTTCCCTGAAGTCTCCAAACTATGCCAAATGTCCTAAAAAGTTTGCAAGTTATGTGCATACTTTGTGAACGGCTTGCAAGCTGCATTCCCCTCTGCAAAGTCTGAAAGTTTTTTATTTGCACTGCTTGAAAACTTGCACGCAATTTGCACAGTTTCCGAAACCCTTCTGAAAAGTTCCCAACTTCGTGAAAAAAAAAAATTGACCAAGTCCCCCAGCCTGCAACCTCCAGACCCAGTGGGGGCTGTCCTTGGGGTTCATCTCCAACCCCTCCCCCGCGCATGCCTGCCCCCAGGATGCAAAGCCATGCAAACCTTAGCTCCCCCTGCAAGACACCCCATGCCTGGGCTCCTTTTGTGTGTGCACGGGCTGGGGAAAGGCGCGCAGCCGGCTCGCTCGCTTACCTGCGGCGGAGGTCACTGTGAGCCCGAAAAGGAGCCACAGCCCCGGCTCCATGAACCCCGATCAGGCGCGGGAGCACCGGGCCTGGGAGGCAGCGAAAGGGCACTGGGGCCGGGTAGCGTCGTGTGGCACCCCACTCCCCGGCTGTGCGTCCCAGCTGCGGTCGAAGTTGGCTAGGGCGGTCACGAACTTCAGAGCGCGCAGCTCCCCATCCCGGCGCAGGCTCCAGCTTTTCTGGCTCCCGCACCACCCCCTCTGCCTCCCCGCCCCTCGCGGGGGCTGGAGCTGCCACGAGGGGCCTTTGAACCCGGGGCGCACGGGGGTCGCTTCCCAGGAGCAGGGGGTTGGTGAGAGCCAACGCAAGGAGCAGCGGGCCCCAGGCGCACCCAGGCCATCGAGGGGCGGGACAGACCGTGCGCTCCCGATGGGTGGGGTGGGGTAGGGTGGGGGCCCGGCTGGCTGCCTGAAAGCTACCCTCCCAGCACAACTTGTGTGCACAAGCACTCCGATCCACACTTGCACTTCCCCAGCTCAAAGCAGCAATCCTCCACCCCACCCTACCCCACCCCACCCCCAGCTCTAGGACAATCAGAAAAGACTACAAGGAAGGATTGCTATCTTGGCTTTTGTTTGTTTCAAGGAAAGAGTTGTTTTCACCTAACCCCAGTCGACAACCTGCTGGCCAAGGCGCTGGGTGTACTTTACACTTGTGACTCAAGGGCCCCAGCTGGCTCCTTGTGTCTCTGGAAGGAGTTCAAGAGTGGTAGGTGGGGCAGTGGTGTGTGGACCAAAGTCGCAAACATTCCAGGTTAGTTAGCGGTCCTGGAGTCCCACTTCCGTCCCCGCCCCGCACAGATGAGGTACCTTCAGTGAGAGCAGGTGACTTAGCCAACGGTAATCTAGCTCATCAACTACTATGCACAGTGGCCTTGATCCCAAAGAAGCCCCTCACTTTTGTCCCTCACTTCCTCATAACTTTCCAAGCCTGTCCCACTCTGCCTCAGACCAGAGAGGCCCTGGAGACTGGCTTCATTAAGAAGGCATTATGGTAAATCATCCACATGGGGTTCAGCGTCATCCTTGCTCCCCCAGTACTCCTAAAGACCAGCTTCTAAAGCAGACGTCAGTCATCACGAGTGTCTTCAGAGACATGTAATAAAAGATGCCACAACTTCCACTAGACTTGTCCACTCCCAAAGGACACTTATCTTCTGAACACAGCCACCATGCCAGATGGAAGTCCAAACTAGCCACAGGGAGAGGTCCCATAATCTTGCAAGGAGAAACTGAGGCCTCCCATCAATAGCCAACGATATGGAAGGAATGAGAGGATTGAAGCCCCAGCCATCACGAATTCCAGCTGGTTGGTTTGCGATGCTATCTGTACCGAAGAACAGGACTGGGGCTCATGCAAAAGAGAAATGTATTGCTCACAGTTCTAGGGTCTCAGAAGTCCAAGTTCAAGGTGCCAGCTGGTTCAGCATCTATCATGAGCTCCATTTCTGGCTCATAAACAGTGCTTCTCAATGGTCATGGTGGAAGGGGCAAACCTCTCCCTGGAGTCTGGTTTATCAGAGCACTAATGCCCTTTATGAAAGCTCCACCCTCATGACCTGACCACTTCCCAAGACCCTACCTGTTCACACAGTCATCTCAGGGGTTCAGATTTCAAAGGATTAATATGAGAGGGACGCTGCTTAAGCAGGACTATGACCATATCTTCCCCCAAAATTCCAATTTCCATCTGCGAAAGAAGATAATGGCTTTAGATCGGAGGATGCTTGGGGAACAAAGTCTACCAATCAGCTGCAAATAAGAGAGCAGAAGGTAGGTTCCTGATATGTGTGGACACAGAAGGACCAACTGCGGTAGAGAGTTGACCCCACTTCTCTTCCCTGACCCTGAGCCAGCTCATCCCTGAGCACCTGGGTGTGGGGGTTAGAGCAACCCTTGCTCTGGGTCTTCCCACCAGCTGAGATAAGCAAGGTTAGGGGTGGAGAACCAAGGGTTAAGTCCAGAAGACACCACACAGGGGAGAAGGCAGAGTGGAGGTGAGCTGGCCCTCAGGGGAGACAGCGTTTTAATTGATCCTTATACTGATCTGGTCATCCACCGTGACCTTAGAAAGCATCCCAGGGTGACATTCACCACTGAGTCACTAACAAAGGAGATCTCCCCTCTCCTTCTCTTCTGCTCCTGCAGCTGGGCCCAGGGGAATACTGGGCATGTCTTCAGCCACTCTCCAACCGGCGCCACCCTCTTGGTGCCCAGGGAGAGCAGATTGCGGTTCTGCCCTGAGCAGGCTTTTGTAACATTGTTCTCACTGCATTTAATTGCACATTCTTTTTTTTATTTATGGCAAGTAATGCTGGCTTTCCTCATGTGGTGGTGATAGAACATTCCTTTCTAAAGTAATTGTCGACTTAAGTTGAAAAAAAAAGGAACCTAAATTGAAATATGAAATAATTCATTGCAAAGATGATTTAGAGGCGTGGGGAACTCCCAGAGCTGTTCTGCTCATGTCCAAAGCCTGGAAAGCTGGGCTTTGAGGGTGGAGACCAGAGACTAGAGGAGCAGAGGGAACGAGGCAGGCATTTTAATGGCAATGTCCCAAGGCGACATTGTTCACCACCGAAGACTGGCACTGGAAGGGGAAATCACATCAGGTAGTCTTGTGGGGGAGAGGGGGTGCTGGGGAGATGGTTCACTCAAGCATGAGGACTTGAGGTCAGATTTCCAGAACCCATGTAAAAAATGCCAGGTGTGGTGCTGGCATGTGTTGTAATATCAGCTCTGGGGAGGTGGAGACAAGGAATCCCTCAGGCTCTCTGGCTGGCTAATGAGTGAGCTCTAGATCTAGCAAGAGGCCCTCACTCAAGGAATAATGTAGAGAGAAATTGAGGAAGATCCCCAATGTCAACCGCTGGCCTCTACATGCACACACGCACACATATGAACACTTGCATAATACACACCGGGTATTCATGTAGAAAAGGAAATTGAGCAAAGAAAATAGACTTCTGAGTCTGTGGGAAGAAGCAAAATACACAACACATTTCAGCAAATTGGTACTGAGATTCGAACACCCAAGTCTGTGAGAGATCCATACATTTCTGGGGACTTACTGCTGTGGGGAACAGGACCATGGAGGTAAGACAAGGTCCCCTCACCATGCAATCGATGATGCCACTCTGGAAAATCAGGGGACTTAGTCTCCGTTCTCCTGTGCTTTGATCCCCAGGGGGCTGAGGAGAGGAAGGTAGACCAATCATACCCTTGACAAACAGACCTCACTCCCATCTGCAGGTCTGTCTCATCCCACCTGATGCTTCATTCACTGATTCATTAGCCTTCATCGTCATGGCCACAGTGGTGAGCTTTGCTCACTTTTACCCACCCAGTGTCATCTCCTCACCTTACAGTAATATCTGGTGGTTCTTCTGCGAGGTCCCAACCACCCGTTATCTGTGTGGTTCAGGTAAGGCCTCAGTACTTCTGGAGTCTGGGACTTTAAAGAAGGCTGTGTGATTGTCAACTTGACAAGACTTAGAGTCACCTAGGAAATGAGCCTGTCTGTGAGGGATTCCCTTGAAGAGGTTAATTGAGATGGGAAGATACATCTTAACTGTAGGTGACACCACCCAATGGGTTGGGCCGCATTTATCACCCTGTTTCCTGACTGCGGACAAAAAGTGACCAGCTGCCTCAAGCTCCTTGTGCCATGCCTCTCTGCCCTGATGGATTATAACCTTTCCTTTCGAAGGTTGGTGCTGGTCCGCTATTTTTGTCGCAACAAGAAAGTAACCAATACAGGCTGTGACTGTGATCTGGCCAAATGACACATTCCATCTATTGGGCACCATGACATACGACATGTTCAGGGCTGAGCTCATGACCAGAATGGACAAAGCAGATACAGTCTCAGGACCTTGTAGCTAGAACACTGGAGAAAGTTCTCTGTTCCCTAGGATTGCTGAGAAGAGAGAAGATATATCTAATGGCTCCTGAGAGCCACCTTG
The DNA here is from genome assembly GCA_004024765.1 of Zapus hudsonius. Taxonomy (NCBI): domain Eukaryota; kingdom Metazoa; phylum Chordata; class Mammalia; order Rodentia; family Dipodidae; genus Zapus; species Zapus hudsonius. The sequence goes on from PVHP010016683.1 coordinate 32,362, forward strand.
TCACCAAGAGACAAGACACTGCCTGAGGAGAAACCCAATACAGAGGAAGTACAGAGAATGGGTTCAAATCTGGACACATCATTTGAGTCCCTGGATCCAGCTGTGTCTGAAATCGACAAGATCCAAGGTTTATTCAAAACAGGTCATGATTCCTTCTTGTGGAAGTCTCTGAGGGATTCTGTTACTTTCGACTGGAAAAGCCCTCACAATTTGCTTCCTGCCTCATGGACTTTAGGCTAAGCATTGTGTACAGGAAACATACAATTTACATGATTCAGTGGCAAGCTTTCAGTGAGGGTTCCCATCAGCATTTAGTTCAAATAGTTAAAATAACTGACCTTCCATCAGGCAGCTTTTAAGTGGCAGAGTCCGGATTCGAATCTGGCACTATCTCATTGGAGGGCAGAGTTCATACCCATTAAGCAATGCTACCTCTTGAACCTAAACCCTCCCTTTTCCTTCTGTGTATCCCTGCTCTGTCACTGACTCTCCATCTGTCCAGTTTCATTATTCCCATAATCTCTGATGAAAGGTCAGGCTGAGGAAGGATGACCACGTGTCTTCTAGAGACCACATAAATGAATGGTCCTCTCCCCTCTGAAGTTCACCACTCCTTGATGCTCCTTTGAGGCCTCTGCCATCAAATGCGCCCGAGAGGAGGCATCTATCTAAACACTCTGAGCCTCCACAAGCGCCCCGATTGGTCCCTTTGTTTATTTTTCATCAACTTTTTTTCCAAGTCAGCAGATGTCCGACTGTAACTTCCAGACCACACCTCTAACGTTGGATTCCAAAACCCAGCCGCACAGAATATTGTGGTTTATCTCAGCTAAGTGTCCCCTCCAGTTGCCCCTTCGTATACTTTATGACTCTTTTGAAGATTGTTTTTGCTTAGATTTAGGGGATTTAAGGGACAATAACTAAATAGGTTATGGGATTTTTTTTCCCTTCCACCCACCCCTATCACAGAAGATGCTATGACTTACTCAGAAACAAGATAATTAATGCTGCTCTATGTCTGCAAATTTTAGCCGTGCAGACCCTGGACATCAGGTGGGTCATTCCAAGACACCTGTGAAGGAGATACCAGGCTCCAGATTCCTTGAAAAATGGCATAAATTATAATTGCAGTTCAGTGAAATAAAGAGATCGAAATGAGCCAGGCCTGGTGACTCAGGCTGTAGTTTCAACTAAGGAGGAGGCTGAGGCAGGAGGATCACAAATTCCAGGTCATCCTAGGTTAACTCAGTGAGACCCTGCCCCCCCACAACTCCAAAAAAAGATAAAGTAACAGCGAATTCTGAACTTCAGTACAGCCAAGCACACATGCTCACAGTCTAACAGAAATCAGCTGATCCCTAAGAGAAATGTAACAAGTCTAACAAAACTTGTTCAAGGGAGCCCCCAGGTTTCCCTCTGTGTCCTCTGTTGTAATTGGTTATTGCTGACCCTCAGTATTCATTCCTAGGCATGTGTTATTAGGCCACCCTTCTTTGGGGAACTCCCCCACAATCTGGGAGAAGTTTCAGGGCCAGACTTGGTACTCTAAACTGACCAATCAGAGCAGCTTAACATCTTTGAGACAGGAAGGGTGATGGCTTCCCCAAAGGTGTCCATGTCCTAATTTTCAGACCCTGTCTTTGTGCACATAATATGCAAAAGGGACCTTAGCTGCTCTCATTAAGGGTCTTGAGGTGGGGAATGATGCTGGATTCTTCACAGGTCCCAGGGGCTTCAAAAATGTCCTTCTAAGAGGGAACTAAGAGGCAGGTCAGAGAAGGAGGCGTGACAGGAACACACAGCGATGTGGATATGCACGTGTCTCTAGAGGAACAAGGGCAGGGACAGAGCCCCTCCCACAGCCTCCAGAAGGAAATTCTCTCCTTCAGAGTGTAAAGTAAGACATTTGCACTGTCTTCAACACTATCTGTGGTAATCCGTTAGAGTATAATAGGAAAAAATATACCTTCCATATGGAGATTGGTCCAGAGATGGGCCAGAAAGCCCAAGCCCAGGAGGTCAGAACGTCTTGGGACTTGGTGGAAAGGATCTTCTGTCTCTCCATGGACCCGCTGGGAGCATCCAGTAGGAGCTGAAAGGTACTGGCAGTTATGTGTGTTATGAAGGGAGGAGTCATTCCAGAATAGAGCTGAGAGGAGGAGGAGGGGTGGGGAGGAGGGAAGGAGGGAGGGAGAGAGAAGGAAAATGAGTCATTGTATCCAATATGGCTCTGCCAGACTTTTCACTCAATAACCAAGACGTAGCTCTTGGTGTATGTCACCTCCTTTCAGGTCTCTTCCACTTACATTCAAAAGTATCCTGGTACAGCTGTCCCATCTAATAGTGACAGTGGTCACTCAGATCCTCGGTGCTTGATGCGAGGGAGGATGTCTCTCTTAGGAAGAGGAAAGGCCGTGAAGGAGAGAAAAATGCTCGCCTGATCCCCAACCTTCATCTTTCCAGCCACATATGTCTTTTTCTTTTCTTTTCTTTTTTTATTGTCCATAATGAGTTACATTATTTAGTGGGCAAACAATGAGTTGTTATCCCCAATTCTCCGATACTCCCCCTTCCCCACCCCCAACCAGCTGGATGTCTTCCTCCGTGGGTCGTCTAGATCAGTCCTTGTGACAGGGGACCTTGGATAGCCTAGTATTCAGCCAGGTTCTCCTGGCCATGCCTTTGGATAGTCTCCTCCACCACGGCTCTCACAATCTCTCCGCCCCCTCTTCTGCTCAGTTCCCTGAGTCATGGTGGGTGAGTATTAAGGCTGCTTTATTGTGAGCTTAGGGGGTCTTTGTGTCAAAAATCATTGGTTTCTGTCTCACTGGCTTATCCTGTATTGATTGAATGGCTGTGGCTGCACATATGTCTTCAGAACCCTTTCTTGGGAGAAGTAGGATGGGGGGAGCCCCTAGGCCCCCAAGCCTGTGCCATAGAACCTTCAGATGCAATTCTAGGCTAACCCTGGACTGGCCACTGCCTGGCGCTCTACCTGGCCAGATAGGACCATTCCTGGATGGAAGAGAACAGAGTTTCCATCCTTCCATAGAAGCCGCCCTGGTGGTGGGGAGTCTGCAGCGAGCAGATTCATTAGCAGGATCTCTTGCCTATCTGTGCCCATGCCCCTCAGCAATGCCTCCA
>PVHP010016684.1:0-35284 GCA_004024765.1 Zapus hudsonius
AGCCCTGAGACTGCGGACAGCAGACAGCTCACCCCAGCTCCTCCGCTTCTCCGGTTTCCCTTCAGCCTGGAGGAGAAAACAACACATGCACACCTATTACCCAGTCCCATGAAAGGCAAAGACCAGAGAATCGCTAAGGCTCAGTGACTGAAAGCAGCAACTCCTACTTGAGGAAGAGACAATGTCAAGGATATATATGGGTAAATGAAAGAAGAGGGTCTCTAGCATTCTCCCCTGGGCTCCACACATGCATGGGACACATAGCATTCGTACACTACTCACTTTACACACTATACCACAACACACACACACACACACACACACACACACACACACACACACACACACACTTGCCAGTACAGCAAATTGTAAACTATAAGATAGAATGCAAAGGCATTCTTAAATTTGCATTTCTACGGTACTTGAATTTAAAACAATGAATTTATATATTTGTATACCCAAAAACTAAATAAAAGAAAATAATCAATAATGTAACCCTCCTTCTGAGTATAATACTATTGTGTATTAATTTTAACAACCCCTTTATCATTGAGCAGAGAATAAACTTGAGATTCTGGAACTAGTCTGCTAAATGGATGGTGAGAACTCAGCCTGAAGGTGAGAACATACTGAAGGCATCATTCATATGTTTTATGGGGATAATGCTTTCTATCTCCCAGGGCCCATCATAGAAACTAAGAGGTCAGTCAGAAAACACAACAATATCTACTGTTATATTACTGTGTATCCTCAGCAGTCATGATACTTTGGGGGCTGGAGTTGTTTCTTTACCAATTTATGAAGGATGCAACAAGAGCCCAGACAAGTTAAGTAAATTATTTCAGACAACAAATCTAGTAACCCAGAGGCATGTGTCCTGCTTACATGTTATGTGCTTATGTTTTAGACATGCATTTGTTGGCTAAGGGCTGGTGTGTCAATTTCCTACTATTGTCATACAATCAACAAAAATGCTTATAAAGGAAGAAAATCTCAGCTAACAAATCTCCCATTAACAAAACAGTAGTCACCACCTTGGGCAGCAGCAAAGACAGAACCATGAATCTAAGCCCTATTAGAGCATTACAAGTGTAATGTCCCCAGTTTTATTTATCACTGTAAAGCAATTAAACAGGAAACAGAAGAGAGAGAAGATAGCTCATTCCAAGCCAAAGAGATACGCTTTTTGTGTCATCTATTCCCTCCCCCAGCCCCCACTTCAGTGGTGCCCTCTTGAAATGCCTGTGAATTTTTAACATATGGAGGGTCTGTCTCACTTTTCACAGTTCTTGAAATGACAGCTAGTGCACAGGTTGTCAGTGTGAATGGCAGATGCCAAGGCTGGGGGCTCAGCTACCTCTATCATTCAGAAAGGAATTTCTGAGCATCATGTGTCAGGCAGGCCCGCCAGACCTGGCACCTAATTTGGAGCCTCCATTGTCTCATCTATAGGATAGGTATTTTGATAGCTACTTCATAAAGTTGCAAGAATTAAATGAAATAATACCACAGGATTAAATGAATTTAAAAGTAAAATGCCTAGCACATGATTTTGGCATGGGATAGGTGCTCCAAAATTGCTTGCTTGTAGTATAAGGGCTCAGTAGCCAGACTCTGATCTGGCAGCCTGGGCTTGAGTCCTGGCTCTGCCATCTACCATAAAGTCCTTTAACCCAGTCTGCTGGTCTTCTACAGAGAATCGATAATGATAGTGTCTACATCATACCGATTATAAAATGCTTGGGGGTAGAGGGCTGACATTATGTAAGAGTGTAAACCAAATAGGAAAAAATTAAATGTGAGCAATAATGAAGCAGGGAGAACCATCTCTGCCAAAATCATTCATGAATTATTTTCATGACCCAAGAATATCCCTTGCTCACTCGCTTCACTGTTTCTGCTATCCTGGCAACTCCTCATACACCACTCCTGTGTCAGCCTCACGGCTGTCACTGTCACTGACCTGAATATGAGCTTCTCTACCTTCTCTACCTGTGTGCCTTCAAATTCCTCAGTGCAAAGGATTCTGTTGGTGTCATTATTCACCCAGGACCCCCTCCCCAAGCTTCAGGCCACTTCGGAAGTCAGCTGACATCCCTCTCATCCAGCCTTTCTGTTCTAGGAAGGTGTTGGCAGTAGAAGCAGTTAGCATTTTCATTCTAGTGTAGTAACATTTATGACATTTATTATTATTATTATTATTATTATTATTATTATTATTAGAGACATCTCTATCACACCCTCCAAGGCTCAGGGACCATTGTGGAAGAGGTGGAAGAAAGAATTTAAGGGTTAAAGGAAGGGGAGGAGTGCTTACAATACTGTCATCCAGACACAAAGTGGCCTTGATAGGCATGACCTCACAGTGGCTCGTGCTACCTACACACAAAACCTGCAGAATAAAAGGGGGGAAAGTGATGACATCAAAATAGAAGAGACTAGTTGGAAAGAAGGGATTCAGTGGAGGGAGGTTGGGAGGGGAATTAGGTGGTGGGAGGAGATTATGGTCATGGGATATCGTCTATATTTATGGAAGTTGTCAACAAATAGGGGGGAAAAGTGTGTGGAAGGTGTATTCTGAAGCACCGCCCCCCACCTGACAGAGTCTGACTGGTATGTTCATGACCCCACCATGAATATAATTACCCCCACTGGGGGAGCACCCTCAGTGGAATGGGGGCAAAAGAGAGGAATATAAGAGTATAACCTATTGGGAATACTTTTCAATATATTCATATGTTAAAGCTCTCAATTTTAAAACTGCAACTCTGTTTCTGTGGACATAAGCTCTATTTCATATTTCATGGCTTTATATAACACCGAGTTTAATTATAGATCAACAGCTGCAACTCCAACTGGAATAAATAGTTCAGGATCAAATAGACTTAATTCTTATAAGTAACAAGGACCACGATCAGGAGGAGTATAGACTCCTGCAAACCAGATAGTGGCCTCTTAGCTTCAAGAACTCTGCCTCTACTGGCTAGCAATCAGTACATCCCAGTTCACATGGTCAGGCAGTGTGGCCTGAAGGCTAGTCAAGAGCTTCTACTAAAAGGTGAACTGTAGGGGAATTCACTGGGAGTTGGTAGGCGAGAGTATTCATGTTGGTAAAGCAACCAGAAGTGACCAGGCATGGAGAAAGCAAGATAGACCCCCCTCTTCCAGCAGCACAGGTCATCTGCAGGCCTCCTCACTTTCTGTGACCACTAATCTGGCCTTTCACACAGCTCAGAGCTGTTTAGAGTGGCAGTTTCTCTGATCTCCTACAGGTTTGTTTCCTGACATTTGGTAGGAGGTAGTGGCCACGGAGCTGTGTCAACATTATGTACTGCATCTCATGGGGGAAGCAGGAAAATGAGCCTCTTTGGACCGTTTTACTGTGGCACACCAGGACTTCATAAACACAAAGAAGTATTTTGGACTTGGCAAGTCCCTTCTCTGGGGCTGTGTGTACATAAGAACAGCCTGTACCACATAGGAAGTTGGCCTCATTTCTTTTAAGGGGCATTTGTCTGAGAAAGAACAGCAGACCTGTTCTACCCCTTTGGCCTCAGAAAGATGGCTTTCCAAAAGCAGACATATTAAGCGGAAGGAGACAGGAGAAAACAACAACGACATAAAAGCCAGCAAAGTTCAAGCCTGGCCTGGGAGATAGATACACGGGTACTGAGCAGGAATTCTATAAATGTTTGTGGCCTCAATAAACATATCACTCTCCTGCTATGAGTGTGCCAGCAACCAAGTCTTCGATGTTCCTGTAGCTAACTAGGATGAGTCACAGTAATTGAATTATGCATTTACTTGTCTACATCAATTTAAAATGAATACCCCTCAAGGGCATGGTATCTATCACAGTCTTACATTTCAGGAACCAATACATACATAGATCCTTGATAATCATATGAATGAATAGCTATGCAATTTATTTATTTGAGACAGTCTCATGTAGTGCAGGGCTAGCCTGCAACTTCCTATGTAGCTGAGGATGACCTTGAAATTCCCAATCACCCTATCTCAGCATCCCAAATCATAGAGCTACAGTTGTGTGCCACTAAACCTGTTTTTAAATATTTATTTGTATGAAAATGAGAGAGAGAGAGAAATGAAGAGAGAAAGAGAGTATATGTTTGGGCATACAAGGGCCCCTAGCTATTGCAAATGAATTTCAGATACATTTGCCACTTTGTGTATCTGGAGTTACATGTGTACTGGGGAATAAAGTGAGGCTATCAGGATTTGCCAGCAAGCACCTTTTAACTGCTGAGCCATCTCTCCAGTCCCCTAAACCTGGTTTCATTTGGTCATAGGGACTGAGCTTGGAGTTTCATGCATGCTTGGCAAACACACAACCCACTGAGCCATATCCCCAGCCTGGCTATTCAACTTATAGAGAATTTTCACAGTCAAAGATACCACTTCTTCTCCCTAAACTCTATAAGTTAACAAGAGCAGGATGTATTTTTGTAAATAATGTTGAGTTTTTATTTAAGTTACTGGCAACCTCCAAGGGGCAGGGTATATTAATTCATTTTATAGATGAAAAAGAAACTCCAGAATAACCAAAGTAAGTCCTAGGATAAATGGCAAAGTGTTTTCTCACATAGAAGTCCAATCTCAAATCTCTATAGCAGGTGAAAGAAAGGGCAATCAATGAGAAAGCATCTCCTCTATGTGTGAAAGAGGAAACGGATCCTAGAACCTCCCTCCATTGCTCAGTGTATGAGAATACCCAAGCTTGCAGATCCAGTTAGTGACAGAACCATACCTTAACCAAGGCATCCCACGTCTGGTCCAACACACTGTATACTACACATAGAGTCTCTCTCTCTCCCTATGTGGATTTTAGACCAGTTGCCTGGACACTGATACTGGACTCAAACACTAGTCAACTTCTTGTTGCTGGACAAAATACCTGACAAAAAAATCAGTGCAGAGGAAAAAGGGATTCTTTCAGTTTACAGTTCCAAGTTACAGTCCAGCTTGGAGGGGAAGGCACAGAGGCTGCAGCTTCAGGCAGCTGGCCACATTCAGGACAGGGAGGAAGCAGAGTAAGGAATGCTTCTGCTCTGCCAGTGCTTGCCTTTTATATGGTTCTGGACCCCAGACCATAGAATGGTGCTACCCACAGTTAAGGTGGCTCTTCCCACCTGATTTAGCCTAACCAAGATAGTCCCTCACAAAACATACACAGAGTCTAACTGTCATGGTTTGATCCAGGTGTCCCCCACAAACAAATGCATGTGTTCTGGGTAATCGATCCTCAGCTGATGGCAGTTTGGATTTTACAACCTCGATGGAGCTGTGTTGTGCCGGTTTATAGGGTTATAAGCCAGCTTCCCCTTGCCAGTATTTGGCACACCTTCCTGCCGCTGTTTGCAGTGCTGTGGCAGAGGTGATGTCCAGCCCTCTGCTCATGCCATCGTTTTCACTGCCAAGATGGAGTCTCCCCTCGAGTCCGTAAGCCAAATAAACCCATTCCTCCACAAGCCGCTTTTGTTTGGGTTCTTTCTGCACAGCAACTAGAAAGCTGACCACAACACTAACTAATCTACACAGTCCCTCACAGGTGATTCTAGGTCAAGTTGACAATCAATATAAACCATCACACCTGTGGGTTCAGGTATAGACTCAACCACTTGACAACCTCTTAAGGCCAATTCACTTACTAACTAGGAATCTTCTTGTCCATTAGGAAACTGGAAATGATGGGTCCTTCTTAAGAATAATGAGATAGGGGATGGAGAGATGGCTCAGAGGTTAAGGTACTAGCCAGCAAAACCTAACTTACCCGAGTTTGATTCCGTGGTAAAGCCAGCTACACAAAGGGGTGCACACATCTGGAGCTTGTTTGCAGAAGCTAGATGTCCTGGGATGCCCATTTTGTCTGTCGTTCTCTGCTTATATAATAATAACATATCTAAAATTCTCAGTAGTTGTGACTGTGTTTCCAATGTCCTACTCAACTCAAGAAAAGTCAGACAATTGAGATTCTTGAAAATTCTTTATTCTAATTTTACAAGTGGAAACCTACGGTAAAGTCACAAAGCTCTCAGACTTTCACCTCTAGCCTGTGGTATTTCGGGTGATGTTACAGCCCTCTGTGACCAGCTCCCTCCCCAGTGGCTCACGGTGCCATGTTCCTCCCCACACCCTCAGGGTTATCATCAAGGCTAAGGCTTCAAGGTTCTTGTTTTGCTTTCCTTACTTAGGCTCCTTTGATCTGCAGATTTCTTTAAGGATATTTAGGCCTGGAGAAAGGAGTTTCGGACTGAACATAAAATAGGAAGTGTGACCATTATCCTTTAAAAAAAATGATTCTTAAAAATATTTTGGGAACTAGAGAGGTGGCTCAGCAGGTGAGGCATTTGCCTGCAAAGTCTAATGACCAGGTTTCAATTCCCCAGTACCTATATAAAGCCAGATGCACAAAGTGGCACATGTATTTGGAATTTGCTTGCAATGGCAAGAGGCCCTGGAATGCCTATTCTTTCTCTCTCTCTCTGTCTCTCTGTCTCTTTCTTCCCTCTCTCCATCCCTTCATTCCTTGCAAATAAATAAATAATAATGAAACTATTTTTATTAATTTTGGGGGAGTTCGAGGTAGGATCTCACTCTAGCCCAGGGTGGGCTGGAATTCACTATGTAGTCTTAGGCTGATGATCCTCCCAAGTGCTGGGATTAAACCACCACAGCCAGCTTTTTTTTTAGAGAGAGTGAGAGAGAGAATTGGCAAACCAGGGCCTCCAGCCACTGAAAACAAACTCCAGATTCATGTGTCATTTTGTGCATCTGGCTTTATGTGGGTACTGTGGAATTGAACCCCAAGCCGTCAGGCTTTGCAAGCAAGTGCCTTTAACCAGCTTGAGTCATCTCCCTATTCCTAGTTCTACATTTTAATTCCCATAATCCCCATCTACTTTTTATTTTATTTTTTCACTAAGGGGAGAGGACTGGAACCCTTGATGCCCCAGTGTTTGCTGTTTCCTTTGGAATGCACTGGCACTATGTGCTCCTGTTACAGCTGAGAAACGGTGACTCTGAGAAGCTTCTGCTGCAGCTAGAGCAGTTTGGGCACAGCTAACAAGAAAGGAGCCCCCTTGGGGAAGAGAGCCCTGTGTCAACCGCTGAAACCCATTCCATGCCTGTCACAGCACAGAGTTACGGTGATGAAAGCCTGACTTCAATCCAGGTAGAAACTAAACAATTACACAGGCATCTTTTAACAGGATATATACATATACAGTTTTATAGTGGTGGGAGGATGACAGATATCTTCGTGGTTCTTCTTTAATGGTTCAAGCTGCACATGATGACTTTGGCAACACCATAATTACAAAGGCGGCTGCTATTATGTGACAGTGTTCAACCCTGTAACAAAGTTATCATTATGATTCCGTATGTGATACATGCAAAAGTCAGGACTTGGAAATTAAATTTGTTTAAAATTGAATTGCCCAGGGACTTACAGCTTAAGTGGTAATGGCAGAACACAAACCTGAAGCTTTGAGGGCTGGGGGGTTTCACTAGCCTCATGCTATCTCAGACGAAGGATTTTTGTATTTGTTCCCACACTGCACCCCAGAGAATGAAACAGGAAGTTCAGCTTCAAGTGAAGAGTCTGACTAACAAGTTCCAAGGATGCTTCCTGTTCCAAGGTTAACACAAGATATTTCCATGTATGAAGTTCTTTGAAAAAGCCATACCTATGTTGAAGATTCTATAGACTAAACAGCTGATTAAAATTCCGTAATTACAGAGAGTGAAAATGTTACAGATCAAGGGATAAAATTATCTTTGACTATCCAAAGTCCCTTTCGGGGCCATTTTTCACCAACCTCTGGATCTGACCCAACAAACTATCAGACAAAACCTTTGGAAAGTATGAATGAAGTTGTTATCAACCCATTAGCTTCTACCCACCCCAAAGCTAAGAATGCCATCAGGTAGTAGCAGAGATTCCCTAGCTTTGTGGTAACCTGCCTATTTGTACCCAATGTATTTTTAAACATATTGATTTATGATTTTTTGTCCTATGGATATGTAAAATTTCATGTAACTGTGAACTATGTCATTTGAAGCAAACAATCCATGTTCTCAGGCTATAGTCATTCATATTTGGCTCAAAATTAAACTCTTTCTTATTCTCTTTGGAAAGCTGTAATATGTGAGAGACCCAAGGATGTTTTCTTAATATCCTCATCCATCATATCCATAAACAATATTATCCATATACAGTATCTTCACGATTCCAAACTTGTCTAAATATTATCATTCTATAACTTGTGTTTCTCATTTATTTGCATTATTAGTATTTGAGATCAGCATACAAAGTAATGTCTTTTACCATGACATCGTCATATGCATGTGGAATTATACTTGGTTCTCCTTTGTTCCCCTCCCATACTCTCTTCCTCATACCTCTTCCCCTTCCCACCTACACCTGATTCCCTTTCTTCCCTCAATTAGTCCCTATAATTAGTTACTCTCTGGTTGCTCCAATTAATAACTGACAAAAAAATTTAAGGAAAAATGGTTTATTTTGCAGGTATAGTCCATCATGGTGGAAAAAGCTTTGTAGCAGGAGCTTGAGGTGGCTGGTTTCAGTGTACCCACAGTCAGTAAGCAGAAAGAGATGAACGCTGGTACTTGGCTAGCTTGCCCCTTTCTATGGGTCCAGGACCCTAGCCCAAGGAATAGCACAGCCTACATTTAGGGTGGGTCTTCCCACTTTAATTAACCTAACCTAGAAAATCCCTCACTGACATGCCAAGAGATCTGTTTCCATGACGATTTTAAATCTTGTCAAATTGACAACCAAAATTAACTATTACAAGTGCCTCCTCTATTTTCCTATTGCATGGATTCCATGACTTTTATTTACCATCTCCCTTAAGATTTGTTCCTCCCCTCTCATGATCCCTTTTCTAGTTTTGTAACTTAAAGCACATACTTATAATCTCTCTCTCTCCAAATAAATAATTTTAATTAGTTAAAAAATAAGGTGGAGAGCAATTGTGGTAGCCATCCAATGTCAACTTCTGGCCTCCACATGCATACACATACATGTACATACACAGATATGAACATGCATGCACACAAAAAAATAGAACAATGTGACAATTCTGTTTGTGTCTTAAACTATAATTTTCATATTATCTATTTCTAATTGACAACACTGACATCCGAGGAATGTGACTATACTCTCAAATTTGATAAAAACCTTGTTATTCTTATATAATCAATTTTTATAATCTGTAGATTTTTATGTAAATGTACATTTTGTATTTGTTGAGTATAAAACTTTCCCTCAGGAGGACAGAAAAAAATGACCTTTTGGCCAAATCTGTCTGGCTTCTTGCTTATTAATAAAAAGGTTGCGTCCATAGGCTTCCCCATCCCAGGTCATCTGAGGGTCTTTGGTGGGGTTATTGGTATTCATCGTGGAGATCCAAAGGCCTCAGTCTCTGCAGAGATGGGGGAAACATGGTGTCTCGGGCTATTTCCTCCAACCCTGAGGCTCTTACAATCTTTCCACCCCTCTTCCACGATGCACCCTGAGCCTTGGTGGATAAGAAAGAGATCTGATTTAGTGTTGCTTTCTCTGTAGCTTCTGGATCCCTGTTTTGATGAGGTGTGAGTGACCACAGTGTCTGTCCTCATTTCCCTGGAATGAGTTTTTAGGCTAGCTGTGAGAGCAGTATGAGGTGGAGGTGACCCATCTCCTATAGACAGTCAGCTCTCTCTTTCTGATGTATTGATGTACCTTGATCTCCCCCATATTCTCCATCTGTGGGATAGAACAGATTCTCCAACCAAAAGTGAGAACAGCTGGAATAAAAGAGGATTAGCCTAGTCATTAGAAAGAAATATTGATGTGTCTATCCACTCTACTTAGGGAGCAGTGGAAGTTCTCTCCTGCTCTAGGGAATCTGGCTTGGTTCCCAAATCCAGATATGAACTCACCCTCACTGAGCAGGTCTCATGTCCAATCAGTTAGAAGTTTGTTACCTATTGCACAAGTGTATACTTGGCCAAAAAGATCTGCTTAATCTATTGGCAACGAATACTGCTCTCACAGTTAGTCATTACAGTGACACAAATACTGCTTCTTGCTCTTTTTTATACTTAATTTTAAGGGCCCATTTATTTATACATAATATATTTTTATATCTTTATTATGAATAAGTATATATATTGTAGGAGCAAATCTTGTGAATGTGTCCCCATTTCCCTCCTCTCTGTCCCCTAGCCACTAGGGTCCTTCCTCGGTGCACATACTGGATCTGTCCATAGGATGGGGTTATGAACTGCACCAGAAGTAGTCAGTATTTCTTTCCTTTTTTTTTTTCTTTCCCCTTGTGTATTGTTGCTGAGGGGGCAATGTCTCTGGATATTCTCCCCCACCATGGTTTTTACATTCTTTCTACCCCCTCTTTCACTCAGTTCCCTGAGTCATAGTGGGTGAGTTTTGAGTCTGCTTTGTTGTTGAGATCTTAAGTATCTTTGGATCTTTGCCCTGGGTTGTGATGGGTATCATTGGTGTCTGTCTCCATTGACCTTTCATGGGTCATCAGACTTGCTGTGGTGATTGGTCTCATGTTTGTCTTGTCACTTTCTCATAGGTTTCATTTGGGCCCTGTGTGAAGGATAGGTGTGGATCATCTCCTGCCAAGCTGTCTGCCATCATCCAATGCTTCTTGCTTTTTTAAACTTTATTTTGAATACAGTTATACTCATTCAGTTATCAGAGCTGAATATTTTTATATAAAAATTACCATCCTTTATTATGGGAAGTTTTTTTAATTGATATTTTTATTGTCTAAAATTAGATACAATTATGGGAAGTTTTTAATGATGCAGCCAACATTTTCATCCTTCTTGCTTAATCGATGTTCTCAATAGTATAACAATACAGCTGTAGTATGCTCATAGGTGTACCCCTTGCTTCTCACCATTCTGACCAATTTTGATTCATATTCTGGGCCCTCAATTTCAGGACTTCACTTTCTCCCTCTGAACCAAGTGTCACTCCCTGCGGTCCCAGTCTCCTTGAGACAAGCATCAACCTTACAGAACTCTTCTCTTTTTTCAAACTATTTTGTTGCTCATTTTCATACATGTACATAACATAGTTTGACCATAACTCCCCTCTCAGTACCTTATTTTGTCCCCTTCGCTGACCCTTTTCCACTGAACCTCCTCTTCTTTCCAACCAGTCCCTCCCCTATTTTGATGGGAAATTTTGTTATTGTCATTGTTCTGGGGTTTTGCTGTTGTTGATTTTTTTTTTTTTTGCACAAGACCTACAAAATATTGGGCCCATCAGCATTCCATCACAGATGATGGAGGAGGCAAGGAAACAAACAAAAAGCATGTTTTCCTGTTGTGCCTTAAGGAAAGTGTTGAATGAATGGCAATTGCCAGTGAAAACCAAAGCAGAATGTTTCTGTGTCCTGGTGGAGTGATGCCTTGTCAGTCTGCAAGTCCAGCTTCTCTGGTCCCCAGGAATATCCTCCTGACTCTTAACAAAATTTGGCACTGTTAGTTGGAAGTATGGTTGTGGGAAGATGCCTAAACCCAAGAAATGTCAGCAATGTTGCACACACCGGGGAGCAAGCACATTTGGAAGATTTATTGGAAGGAAGATAATTTGCCAGCCTGTGAGACTGACCACAGTCTGCACACTGCTTGACTTTCTAAGTTGCCAGAGACAAACCAGGAATTAGAGAATTTGTCCTTCCACAAATTCTGCTGCCTGGCTGAAGAATCAGCAGTAACCCAGGTGAGCACATGGCTAACACTTTGTCTAGCACAGCACAAGCAGAAAAGTACCGAAGATTTGAGTCTGACAGAAGCAGGTTTAAAAATTGAACTTTGGGGGCCTGAGAGAAAGCTCAGCAGTTAAGGTACTTGCATGCAAAGCCAAATTACACAAGTTCAGTTCCCCAGTATCCACATAAAGCTAGATGCACAAAGTGCAGCATGTATCTGGAGTCCGTTTGCAGTGGCTGGAGGCCCTAATTCCATTCATGAGAATCATAGATAGACTATTGAAAGGTGATCCCTAATTGTAGTAAATAGATCACTATGGGCATGCCTTTGAAAGGTATCATATCCCTGGCCCCTTTTTCTCTCTGTCTCTGTCTCTGTCTCTCTCTGTCTCTGTCTATCTCTCTCTCTCTCTCTGAATTGAGCAGCCTTGCTCCACCAAATGCTCCCTGCCATAATGTTCTGCCTCATCATGACCCAGAAACACTAGAGGCAGGTGATGATGGACTTAGGCCTCTAAAAACTATGAGCCATAATACACCCTGCCTCCTTTGAGTTGATTTTCTTAGTATTTTGTCACAGCAGCTAATTATTAAAAATTATATTAATTATTAATAATATTTGTTATTTAAATGCTAATTATCACAAATATTTAGACACCTGGACAGACCATTAAGCTTTAAAGTGAGTTGTCAGTACAAAAAGTGAAGGGCCATCTTAGAGACTGATTCTCCTATAACACATAGTTGCACAATTCAACAATGTACATCAAATATTCTAAAGACCCAATTATTTGCATGCAATGTGCTTCGTTATGTGGTTCACAGGTAACAATACATGTCTATTCTATCTAATGGGTGAACACATGGGATCCAGAACTACTTAGATGGCAACTTCATATTATCATTGAGTCTGCCCCTAGTTATATAAATAAGCCTTAAATGACCTTGTGTAAGCAATAGGTTAAGAATGAAGTTTTAAATAACCCATTATGGTAGTGTGAAAGAATGTCCCCCAATAGAGTCAAGAGTTTATTAAAGTTTTTCTCCTGGTGCTTGGTTGAAGGGTGTGTCACCTTGGCCAGATCCTAGGGTCCAACTCTAAGGTGTTTCAGGGTGGATCTGGAATTCCCACTATGCAAAGAACAGTCTGAGCTCAAGCCTGGAGTTCCAGCTGTTTGCAAGTTTGAGTGTGCTTGCTTGCTTTTGGAGTTGCTGGTAGTGGGTTTCTCTCTCTGCTTGGAACTGTGAAAGGGCACCAGCCTCTTTGCCATTATGGAACTTCTACTGGATCTGTTACTTCAATAAATACTTTCCTCCCAAAACCGTTCCTGGTTTTGAGATTCATCCCAGCAACATGTGGCTGATGATGACAGTTTTGGTACCAGGAATGGGGTTATATTCCTGAGATGAATCTGACTGAGAGGATTTTGGTCTTCTGGAACTTGTGTGATGGAGAAATGGACATGGATTTGGTACTTGCAAATGAAAATGCCTTCCAGAGAAGTATGCCAAGTTTTATAGACTATTCTGGTGAGAATTTGGAAATGTTAAGTACAGAGAGAATTGTATTTAAAGGCTTGGCTTGTGAGCTTTCTAAGGGGAAGGAGAGAATGCAAAAACTTTAATGGAACTGTGTAACTGGAACAAGAGCTGGCTGCATCCTACTACCCATGCCCAGAGAGCTTGATCAAGGTTGAATTTAAGTAATAGACTGTTGTGCTTGGCTAAGAATATGGAACTGAGAATTTAAGATTTAAGGTTTAAAAAACTCAAAGCAAGTTTAATTTACTGGCAAAGAGACTGGCTTTTGCTTATGGCCCAACTGCTTTACATTAAAATAGTGGAGAGATGCTTGAGGTGTTTCCATCCAGGAAGGACTGATGATAAACTGCAAACTCTTTTGAAAAGAAATAGCTGAAAGGAAGGAACCTGCTCTTCAAAGTATATTTTGTCCCTGGATTAACAACATGGCTATGTCCTGCATACCTGGTACTGCGTTGGAAAAAATGAAAAATGCATGCATAGAGTGGGTCATGAAGTACATACTATTCCAGGAGCCACTGCTGAGATGCAGTCTATGGAACAAGGTGTGAAGTTCCTGATTGGCCAGTGAAGCCATTGGAAGATGGACCGTGGTTTGAAATGGAGATTCAAAGATGTTTTGGATATACCAGTGTGAAATATCAGGCAAGCTCCATAGACCCCTTCCCTTGAGTGGGCAGTGTCTTTAGCCAGAGCCCAAACCTAGATGCAAAGGCTGATTGGTCAGGTATAGACCAATCAGCTATCTCTCTGACTTACCTAGTGGAAGTTTTAAATGCTTCCCTAGAACAAAGGCCAGTCTCTTCCACATGGCATCCTACAAGAAAAACCTCTGACTCTCTAGGGACTGGTAAGGTCTCCCCAGCACCATACTACAACCTGTGGTGAGGGGATGGATTTTTCTTCCACCTGAATCTTTCCTTCTCATGATCTTTCCCCTTCTTGCTTGTTTAGCTGAACAGCTTAAATTCTATTAAAACCTCTCTCCACATATTCTCCCCACACTGGTGGCTGGAGAACTCTGTAAGTCCCCATGTTCCCTTAAATAAAGTCTCCCACTATACCTTAATATCTGGTTGTCTATGATTTTAATTCTTTAACTTTGCAGACAAGAATTCAGGTACTCCTTAAGTTTTGGGTGCATTGGAATTTCTGCTGGGCATTATCAACATTCTAATCCTCAGCTCACCCTGCTACACCAGGACTGTACAAGGGCTACCATGGAGTGCTGTTGGCTCAAGATGGAAGTTTTTCCCAGCTACTCAGCCAAGCTGGAGGGACAGAATTGGAAAATCAGGAAACTGTCAATCACTGGTTACAATATTTGACTTGAACTACAGATGTCTGATGTTTGCCTAATGGTTGTTGAGTTTACATTGGTGCAGTCTTGCTATGCCTCATAGCAGTTGGAAATGTTTATTCTGTGCTATTATATGTTAAAAGTTTAATTTTACAAAATTAGCAGGCAAAAGACAATCTTAAATCTCAGATAAGATTTGAGACTTTAGAACAACCTTAAAGTTGGTAAAGACTGTAGGACCTTTAAAGATGGACTAGACAAAATATACAATGTGAGATGATTATAAATCTATTGGGGGCCTCTGGTAGATTGTGGTAGTTTAAATAAATGTCCCCCAATAGATTCAAGAGTTTATTAAAGTTTTTCTCCAGCTGCCAGGTTGGAGGGTGTGTCACCTTGGCTAGATCCTAGGGTCCAGCCTTAAGGTGTTTCTGGGGTGGATCTGGAATTCCAGCTATACAGAGAACAGTCTGATCTCAAGCCTGAAATTCCTGCTGTTTGTGAGTTTGAGTGTGATTGTTTGCTTTTGGAGTTACTGGTGGTGGGTTTCTCTCTCTACTTGGACCTGTGAAAAGGGGCCAGCCTCTTTTGTCATTATGGAACTTCCCCTGGGTCTCTTAAATTCAATAAAATACTTTCCTCCCAAAACTGTGCCAGGTTTGGAGATTCATTCCAGCGGCGTGTGGCTGACTATGACATCCATCAACATTAGTTCTCCTTTCTTTAAGGCAGGGTTTAGGCAGCAGTAGCATTTAGCATCCAGACTTTCCTGGACTCAGGAACAATGTAACAATAACAGTATATTTCTCATAGTGACAGGTACACTAAGAGACAGAAGTAGGAAGTAACCAGGCCTTTTTTGAGAAATAAAATCACTCTTCCAGAGAGAAGCCCTAGAAAAGCACATTTCAGAGACTAAGGAGAGGCTCAGCAGGAAAGAGCACTTGCTGTTGTGAGTTTTATTAACTCATTTCTAGTAATAATGTATAGACCTAAGTATTTTAATGAAGTCATTTGAGTTCTTCATGCCACTTGTTTCTGTTACATTTGGTTCCTTTGTCCTTTTGTGGAAAGGCTGTAGATAAAGAGGACGGGTTAACATTTGCATGAAAATGAGAACTGATTATAGACCCAGGTGAAAGGGAAATGGAATAAACTGTCACTATTCCCCTAAATAGGAAACTACTAATGAGATTTTTGAACTTGGTGTAAATATCTCCTAAATTGCTTGCTAATACAAAAGCTTACTGTATGTTGATTGAATTTTCCTGATTCAAAGGGTATGTTGAATGTGTCCCTGGAGGCTTAATTGTGTTGAGTATCCACAGCAATGGTTGTGCTGAGATGTAAATAAAATGCTATAAGCCATCCTTTGTGGTTGTGAAGATTGGAAACTACTTCTCCTAAATTATTATTTTTAACTGTCTTTTACATCAAAAATGCCCAGAACTCATTCCAATGTCAGACAAATAAAATTTTAAAATTAAACACAAAGCAGATTCATGAGTTTAAATCCTTATATAAATGTGACAACTTATTAACTAATAAACCCATCAAATAGTCCTCAGTGAAGATACAAGATCGGTGAGCCTCAGTCTTGACACCAGGTCACTTGAAAGCACTTTTGACAATTGGATTTTTCAGGAGAATATGACCTGCTTTTGACAACTGCATCATTTCAGAGAGAAGTCATGGAGACTCATAGAGCCCAACAAGGGCATTCCCATTAGAAAATAGAGGAAGGTACTGGAGAGATGGCTCAGTAGTTAAGGCACTTCTAAAGCCTAACAGCCCAGATTTGATTCCCATTACCCATGTAAAAATAGGGGAAGGTAAAAGTTTGTAGCATTTGAGGGCATAAGACTAACCTTTCATCCTGACACAGCAGAATTCAGTCCACCACCAAAATGAACTGAGAGGCAATCAGAAATAAACTGAGCTGAGATCACAGGGAGATATTTACATATAACTTCCTTTGTGATAGCTTTCAGTTTTCTTCCCAGGAATCTCTAGGTTCAGAGAACAATGGTAGATGCCTGACTTTGAATTCTCTTTCCATTCTCCTCTATGTCCACCCTATCCACAAAATACAAAATCAACAACAGAACAAATACAACCATGCCTGATTTGAGTCATCAGCATTACTAGAAGACAGAAAACGACACTTAATATTCACACTATTTATAAGTAGACAGAAAAATATTTATTACAAATATCACTACTTAATACTTTTTCAAACTGGGGAGGGGGGGTGTTTAAGACATGATGAATAGAACAGAAAGTAGCAAAGGATTTTGCTCCTTTTATAGACAGAAGCACCCCAGAAAATGAAACTGTAGTTAAAAATCAAGCTGGAATTGATGGGGGCGAGGAGAGAAAGGGAGAGGAGGAGGAACAGGAGGGAGAGGAGAAGCAAGTTTCCTGCTCCACACTATTCTTCCTCCTGCATTGATGAGGTAAGCCCCTAGTGCTAGCGTAAGTATCCTTGGCCAAGGAGGGCTCTTATCTTCAGAGTCAAATACCCACAAAATACCCAGCACATGGCTTTATTGCTTTGTTATGCTAAAATAAGGATCCGTTTCCTTCTTTCCATGTTCTCGGTCACACATTGGTGGTGTGGTGGTGAGCATGGCTACCTTCCATGTTCTCAGCTAATCACACCAGGATCTTCAAGGATTGATATTGCAGAGTGTAAAGAAATTGAGGCAGAAGGTATACCAGACTTGAGCATGCTCAGACAAGAATTCCTTTATTCAGCAAGGAATTGAGTGGACAGACTTCTCTGGGGTCTGAAGTCATGTCTGTGGAAAACCTCTCTGCAGGCTTTTAAAGACTGTATGTAAAGTTTACCTGGGTCTGGGCCTCCTTAGGAGACTGTCTATGGAGGGACAATAGATGACCATATAAATGTTGATTGGGCTGACTGCAGAGCTCTTTTTAAAAGGGGTTTATCAGAGATAGGATCCTTCAGATATGTGAAACATTCTCCCAGGTGCTTTGAGATCCTGTGTAAAAACATTTTCCCAGGCTCAGTTAGAACTGTATTTTTCCTTCACTGAGGTAGGGCAAATAATGTTTCCCATGCATCACAAGGTTTATATTTTAAAAAAAGACAAATTGACAATAACAAGAGGGAAAAAATCATAAGAAATTTTTTAATGAAAGTTTTATATGACATGGGAACAAAAAACCCAAAGGAAATGGTGTGGACAGTTGTCCAGATGGAGGCGTAAAGGATAAAGGAGTATAATTTGATCATAATTAGATGAATAAATCTTATCAAAGCCATTTTATTCATATTCTTCCTAGAGCCGTTGAGCACAGACAGGACTCCTGTCATGTAAATACCCTTTCTGAGGACAAATGATGGGAAAAGCCAGAGAATAACCTTTCTCCTCCTGGGGTTTTTCACTTTCTTTCAGTTTAGCATATTTTGTATGCCAACTTGCTAAATTTTGGGGCCACATCCTGATCCCTGGCTGTATTCTTTATCATCTTCCAGCTCTACAGTGGGACACAGCTACTCAGATAAATGAAGCCTGTCAAAGAGACACCTCCTGGAAGAGGGTACTGAAATGTTCACTAGTTTAACATACTTCTGTGTTCTATTATATGATCCAACAAACAACCTTTAAGTGAGGTTGGGGAAGATGATTTGAGGGCTATGAAAGGCCACGTGAACCCAAGGCTTAAGATTAGTGATAGCTAAAACTCAACCAGTGAAGATTATTTTTGGTTGACATTTTTATCATTTTACCTGAAGCTTAATGAGCTTTGAGAAGTTCCCTTGTAAATGATTATCCTAAGATACCCAGTCCTTTCCTTTTTACTTAATTTTAATTAATGAATACATTTTAAATGTAAAATAAATGAATAACTATATTTATTTTCAAGCAGAGCAGAAGCACACCAGGTCCTCTTGTCATTGCAAATGAACTCCAGATGCATGCGCCACTTTCTATGTTTGGTTTTACATGGGTACTGGAGAATTGCACCCAGGCCATCAGGCTTTGCAAGCATGTGCCTTTAACCACTAAGCAAAATGGAAATCCCCAGCCCTAATTTTAATTTCTTAACAATTTCATGTACATATATATTTTGATTATAATCTTTGCTCATTGTTTTTCTTGTTCACCTCCTCAGTCCCCTTCCACTGAACCCCTTCTTCCTAACTAGTGCCTCTTCGACTTTGATGGTATGTGTGTGCATGCATGTGTGTGTGTGCATGTGTGTGTGTGTAAGTGCACGCATGTGCTTGAATGGGACCCACTGAAATCGGTTAGGCTTGCCTGCATAAGCACAGGTGGAGGATTATTTATCAGCACAGGTACAATTTATCATTGGCTATTGTCATGGTTTGATCCAGATGTCCCCCACAAACAAATGAATGTGTTCTGGTAATCCATCCTCAGCTGATGGCAGTTTGGGTTTTACAACCTCAATGGAGCTGTGTTGCTGGGGGCGGGCTTATGGGGGTTATAAGCCAGCTTCCCCTTGCCAGTATTTGGCACACCTTCCTGCTGCTATTTCCAGTGCTGCGGCAGAGGTGATGTCCACCTCTCTGCTCATGCCATTGTTTTCCCTGCCAGGATAGAGTCTCCTCTCGAGTCCATAAGCCAAATAAAACCATTCCTCAACAAGCCACTTTTGTTTGGGTTCTTTCTGCACAGCAACCAGAAAGCTGACCACAACAGCTATACTACAGAAGAAAATGTCTCCTACTCCCCCAGCAACCATGAACTGACCATAACTCCTCAAGGGGTATGGAGGCTTCATGCCCTAGTCCATCATCCATGAAGAAATGTTGATGGGCCCAATAGTCTACAGGTCTTGTACAGGTAGAGACGGTCTCTGTGAGGTCATGAATGCAACAGCCATGTTGTATCCAGAAGACAGCATCCCACAGAACTCCTCCCCATCGGCTGACTCTTCTCTTCTTTCTGCCCCTTTTCCCACAATGTTCACTGAGCCTTGAAGAGCATGAGAAAGACATCTCAACAGTCACTTCTGCTCAACACTTTGACTAGTTCTGAGCCTCATCCATAGTGACTGGCAACTGCATAAAGAAGTTTCTGTAACCAGAGGTGAGAGCAACAATGATCTATGGACACAAACAAATATTTAGAGGCCAATTTAATGGATACAACCTATCTAGTTAGTCAAACAGCAGTAGTAGTTTCCCTGCTAGATCCTATGACTATCCAAGTCATAAGCTTTTCACTGTGTTTTCAGTACCTGGCATGAATTCCCTCCCATAGAGTGTGCCTCCAGTCCAGCCAGAGAGCAGCTGGTTACCACCCTCCCCCATCGCCCTGGACAGATACCACCCTCCCCCATCGCCCTGGACAGACATGCCACTATTACACCAGTGCACACATCTTGCCTGGCTGGTCCGTTGTACAGCTCACTGAGATGACTTTTCTCTCCCAGAAGTCTGCACAGCACTTTCCAGCACCACCACAGTTAGCCAGCAGGAAAGAAGCTTCTAGTACAATTCTAGCTTGATTTCTCAGTGTCCTGCAACCAAAGCAAGTGGTATCTTTAGCAACAGGGTCTTAGTTCTGGTGTGGTCCCCTCTGTAGTGTGCCCATGAACCTTGTTCTTCCTCTAAACTCAATCTGGGTTGTTCTCTCATTGTAGTTGAAATCTGATGACTTGCTGGACTGGCCACACCTTAGCTCTCATTGGAACTACTGGTCTTCTATGTCTGCCTTGAGGCTACCAGTGAGATTGTCCTGTCTTGGCTACATCATCTCTCCACCTCTGTCTCTTGTAGATAGCCTTTTTTGGCCCTCTGAGCTCATCAGGAAGTATCTTCAAGGATCTCAATGCCCAAGGGGCTCATAATAACTTCTGGATCTCCTGAAGCACAGGCTATAGGGAGCTAAGGCCAATCATTTAGGGGCTTCCCTCAGATGTTCCTAGTCTCCAACCTGCACACCTCTGTAGGCATGGTTTCTATGTCAAGTTCTGGGTTTATTTAGAAGATTGGTAATGTCTTTGGACCCTGTGTGATGGAAGGAGAGAATTAAGTTATGTGCTCTATTTACATCCTTAGCATCTATCATTCTGTCCACTGGTCCACCATCTTCAAAAGCTGGTTCCAAGAGAAAAAGAAAGATCTTATGCATCTGAACTTCCCTTCCCCTCTCACCTCTTCCACCCAGGACCAGATCTTTCCAGTTCCTCTTGCCTCCAGGAAGGAACATCCCTATGCCTTTTCTTTTCCTCATTTCTGATTTGTGGTCCAGTATGATTAGAGGAAACATTAAGGGAAAGAAACATAATCATGGAAAATGAAATACAACTGTAGTTCCTTTGAAAATATTCCCTGTTTCATACATTAAATGTGAAGCATCTGAGGAGTGTGTATGAAGTAATAAGGTGCTGCACGAAATCCTAAATACTGTTATTAGGAATGTAAATTAGCACAGCCACTATGGAATTAGTAAGGAGGTACCTCAGAAAACTAAAAATAAAACTACCATATAATCCTGCTATACCACTCTGTCATGATTTGATCCAGGTGTCCCCCACAAAAGTATTCTGAATGATCAATCCCCAGTTGATGGCAGTTTCGGTATTAGTACCTCACTGGAGTTGTGTTGTTGGGGGTGGGCTTATGGGGGTTATAGCCAGCTTCCCCTTGCCAGTGTTTGGCACACCTTCCTGCCACTGTTTGATGTGCTGTGGCGGATGTGATGTCCGCCCCTCTGCTCATCCCATCGTTTTCCCTGCCAGGATGGAGTCTCCCCTGGAGTCCGTAAGCCAAATAAACCCATTCCTCCACAAGCCGCTTTTGGTTGAGTTCTTTTCTGCAGCAACAAGGAAGTTGACAATAACACACTCCTTGGAATATACCCAAAGAATCTGTCATCATACAATAAGGATACCTGAAGACTATTCATAGTAGTTAGGTTATGGATTCAGCAGAGGTGCCCATCAAAAGATGAATGATAAAAAGTACGTAGCATAAGTACACTGAGGGATGTTATTCAACCCTACAGAGGAATGAAAGTATGTCATTGGCAAGAAAATGGACGGAACTGGAAATTATCATGTTAAACAAAATAAGTCAGACTGAGAAAGGCACATATTACATGTTTTTCTCATATGAAAAAAATCTAGATTTTAAAAATAAAAACATAAGGGACCAAAGAGATGAATCATTGGTTAAAGGTGTTTGCTTGCTAGTCTAGCAGCCCAAGTTCAAATTCCCAGCACACATGTAAAGCCAGAGGCAAGGTGATGCATTGGTCTGGGATCCCAGTGTACCTAAAGCTAAAGGAAGCACAGCTAGGAGGAGTCAGAAGCTTGATGGCCAGCTAGTCTGGCACACATGCAGCAGCAGAAACAGCAAGAGACACCCGCTCTCAAAAAGGAAGGTAGAAGGAGAGGACAAACTCCCTGAGATTGTCCTCTCATCCCAACACCTACACACACTGTGGTGCACGTGCCATGCATCCACATAGCACAGATACACACACACATACACACACATAATAAAAATAGGACTGGAGCAATTAAATATTGATATGCAATAAAAAAATTAGATAAAAGCAGTGAAAGGAAAAGGGAAACTATTTGAGAAGAGGAAAGGACTCTTAGCAATGGGGAGGAGAGACAAGACAGTAATTGGGTGTGGTGGTTTGATTCAGGTGTCTCCCATAAACCTGTGTTTTCTGAATGCTTGATCTCCAGCTGATGGCAATTTTGGAATTGGAACCTTGTTGGAACTGTGTTGTTGGGGTGCTAAAGCCAGATTCCCCTTGCCAGTGTTTGATACACTCTCCTGCTGCTAATGTCCACCTGGTGTTGGCCAGAAGATGATGTCCATCCTCTGCTCATGCCATGTTTTCCCTGCCATCATGGAGCTTCCCCTTCAGTCTGTTAACCAAAATAAACCCTTTCCTCCTACAAGCTGCTTTTTGTTGGTATTTTTGAGCCAGCCATGAGAAGTTGACTGAACAGTAAATTGATACCAATGGAGTGGGTTCATTGCTGCTTGAAACCTGACTGTGAGGCTTTGGCCTTTTTGAAACTGGTTTGCAGGAGGAATATGGAAGGATTTGAAACCTTAGCTTAAGTCACAGCTTGCAGTGTTGTGAGTGCAGTTTGATGGACCATTCTAGTCAAAGTCAGAAATGGGGTTGGAGAGATTGCTCAGCAGTTAAGGTGCTTGCCTAAAAAGCCAAATGATCTGGGTTCAATTCCCCAATACCCACAAAAAGCTGGATGCACAAAGTGGTGCATGCATCTGGAGTTCATTTGCACTGTCTAGAGGCCCTGGTGTACCCATTCTCTCTTGCTCTCACTCTTGATCTGCTTGCAAATAAATAAATAAAATATTTTTTAAAAAAAAGACCTAAATGCAGTAATAACTACGGAGTGTGAGATTTTGCTTATTGCTTATGAGGGGGGAAAACTTTGTAGGGATTGGGCTAGAGGCAATTTGCATGAGAGGCTTGCTGTGTTCTGCCTGCATGTGTCCTGAGAACTTGTGCAAGGTTGCATTACATAGAAATGGATTGGTGTGAGCAGAATGATATGGCAAAGAAAGAAAGGGGATCGTAAGGCTGAAACTGCTGCCAATTCAGCTGAAATTGCTTAAAGGATTATAACCATTGATATTGGACCAGCTGATCTGCATTGGGACAGCAGGAAGAATGCACTCTTTGAAGTAAGGAGCCTGACTGCTAAAGTAGTGTCCTGCTCTTTAAAGTCTGATTTCCCTCCTCCCCCTGGATTAACAAATGGTTGCCCACTTGCTACTATGGAGTATAACAAATGAAGGAAAGAGAAGATCATTGAATTTGCAATATGGTTTTGTTTTTTGGAAATGACCACAGGCAGCATGATCCAGGCTTGTTGGACTACCTGTCCAGAGCCCCAATGGAACCATGAAGATGAACCATGGGTTGCAGTGGAGACACCAGCACTGTGGAACAGCTGTCAAGGAGAGCTGCCAATACCATATGGAGTATACCTGAGGAGCCAAGCTGGAGGGCAGAACTGGAACTTCACAGACCCATCACTGGTTATAATTATCAGACTTAGAGTAACTTGGAGTTAGAGTTTGATGTTTTCCTGGTTTGTTTTATAGCTTGTATTAGTTCAGTCTCTTTTTGCTATGCCCAATGTCATCTTTTCCAGTATGAGTGCTTATTCTGTGCCATTTTCTTTTGGTATTATGCTCCAGTTAAAAGACTTTGAACTATGGGGATGTTTGAACAGCATTGAGATTGATTTTTTAAAAAAAATCTATGGGTGGTTTTAAAATTGGAGTGAATACATAGCCTTCTACATCATGGATGGTTATCAGTTTATGGGAGCCAGGGGTGGATATGGTGGTTTGATTCAGGCTTCTCCCATAAACTTCTATGTTCTGAATGCTAGGTCCCCAGATGGTTACAATTTGGGAATTGGAGCCTCCTGGAGGCAGTGTATTGTTGGGAGTGGATTTATGGGTGTTAGAGCCTGCTTCCCCTTGCCAGTGTTTGGCACACTCTCTGTTGTCCACCTGATGTTGGCCAGGAGATGATATCCAGCTTCTGCTCATGAAATCATTCTCCCTGCCGTCATGGAGCTCCCCAAGTCTTTAAGCCAAAATAAACCTTTTCCTCCCATAAACTGGTCAGGTGCTTTCTGCCAGCAACAAGAATTTGACTACAACACAGGGTATGAATCATCATAGTCTATTATATACTTATATGAAAACTGAAATTTACTGTTCTATAAAAATAATATATACTAGTTGTGATGGTTAGGTTTTGTTGTCAACTTCATCTTTTTCATTATCTTGGGTGGGTCTCTGTAGATGTTTACAGAAAGGCAGCTCCTCAGTAGGGGGCAGGATGTAAGAAAGCTCGGGGAATACAGAAATGAACATCCCTTCTTAAGAGGGCAGTGCAGAAAGTAAATTCCAGGGACTCAGGAAGCCATTTAGTCTGGGATAGGGTTGCAAGACCTCACCCTAAGGTTATATAAGGGGAAGGAGACTGCTCTCCCTTGGCCCTCCTGCCTGTTTGCTATTGTGTGTGTGGTGTTGGTAATGGTTTCTCTGTCTGCTTGGACCTGTGAAAGGGGGCCAGCCTTTTTCTTTGTTATGGAACTTCCCCTGGATCTGTAGCTTCAATAAATCCTTTCCTCCCATAAACTGTCCCTGGTTTGGAGATTCATTCCAACAGTGTGTGGCTAACTACAACACTAGTAAAATGCATTTAACATAAGCAAATAAGTTAGACAGGAAAAATATTATAAATAGAAGCTAGGATAACTCAGGAAGGTGACATGAAGTCTATGGAATTCAAGCTGGGTTTTGAAAGTGTTACATTCTTCAGACTAGCTGAAAAATGGGAGCTGGAATTCCAGGAGGTAAAATGAGATGAGCAACACATCCAGGTGTGACATGTCACTGTTGGCTTGGAGGGAGCAAAGGCTTTGTCTAGGGGACAAAGTACAAGGAAAGGTGAAATAAGGCATCAATGAGCATTGATGAGATCATTGACGATCTGACTTGGAATGCCAAACAAGGCACTGTTAACATGTTATCTTTTACACCTCACAAAACACAGGCAGGCAATTTCTACATACTCTAGGAGACTTGGCAGCCAATTAGTTGCAAAATCTGTGGCTATCAAATCTGAATCTCCACACAGATAAACTTAAAAGTCGATAGCCAGTGTTTTATCTTCCCCTCATGCCTTGATGAGAAGATGGAATCCATATACAAGATATTTTCAGCCTCATTAATACACATAAGGAGTTGCCCTAAGTCAGTATAAATTCTTTGTGCAATTTGAACTTTTGTGTGGATATCATAGGCATAAGAGATACTATTATTGTCAGCACGTGAATTGGATTTTCCCTTCACCATCTGCACAGGACATGAGTGACCAAACAGATATCTTTCCATATGCCACAGGCTCTAAAAACATGGCTAGGAGAAGCAAAATCATGTTATATTACCATTACAACCTTCATTCAATGTAGTCTGTAACATCATTAAAAATTGCTTCTGTCGGGCTGGAGGGATGGCTCAGCTGAAAGGGCATTTACCTTCAAAGCATAGTGACCCAGCACCCACATAAAACCAGATACAAAAAGTGACACAAGCATCTGGAGTCTGTTTGCAGCAGCTGGAGGCCCTGACACACCTCTCTCTCTCTCTCTCTCTCTCTCTCTCTCTCTCTCTCTCTCTCTCTCTCTCTCTCTCTGTCAAGGGCTAGGGAGATGGCTCAGAGAGTAACAGGCTTGCTATGCAAGCGTGAGGACCTGAGTCTAGATCCTTTCCACCCATGTAAAAAGCCAAACATGGTGGAACACTCTTGTAATCCAAGGGCTGAGTGGGTGGAGACAAGAAGATTCATTCTCAGGATTTACTGGATAGCTGATCACGTCTGATTCTTGAATTCTGGGTTCAATAAGAAACTCTGTCTCATGAAAATAATGTGGAGGCCTTGGCATGCACATACATGAGTCTACACACATGCACACATGCATTCTACAACACATACAAATGCAAAAATAAATTGAGCTCAGGTATCAAAACGAGACAGGCTTATAGAGAAGTTATTAGAGTTGATGGGTAGTCATTGTTATGGCCCATGGATTTTGGCCAACAGAAGCCTATAGACAAGAGGTAAATTTGTGGGAGGTTTCAGACATCTCAGTGTCAGGTAAGGTGCTCAAAAGGAACCCAAATAATGTAAACACACCTTCCAACTCCACACTGCTGTCAGCCAGCCTTATGATGGCCAAGACTGTCAATACATACTGCTCATTGCTACTCAATGAGCATTATTACTCAAAGAGCATTACGACTCCGCCTTGAAAACTGATACTGGTCTCAGTGTCCTTGAAATGATAACACTCTAAATTTCTTTTAACCTAATTCCAGTCACTGTACTGCAATTAGGCTAAGTGTGTCTTCTTTTGATCCTAATCAATCTCTAGCCTAGAGATATAGATCTTTTTATTAACCTTTCCATCATTTTCTTCTCAGTTTCTATTTTTAATCCTTTCCCTGAAACCTCTTTCAGAAAATGGGGCAGAGCTCTCACATGACTTAAAGGCCATCGGTTCTCTCTGTCTTCATTTTTAAAAAGCTCAGTTACTCATATTATACTATCATAGCTGTAAGAGTAAACCCTTGAGCTGAAAAGATGGCTCAGCAGTTATTAGTACTTCCTGTGCAAGCATGAGGGCCTGCAAGGGCCTGAGACTGCTGAGTTTGATGTCCCAGAACTCACAGAAATAGCTGGGCATGGCACACACATCTGTCATGCCAGCCCTGTAGGGAGCAGAGACAGGAGAATTGTTGGAGCTCAAGAAAACAGAAAGTTCCAGAATCAGTGAAGAGACTCCAGGGAATAAGCAGGTGAGCAATAGAGAGATCTGACATTCTCCCTTGGCCTCCACATGCACTTGGGATGTTATATCTACACACACACACTCCAACCACACCTAGTGCACATATGCACAAGCAACAAAAGAAGAGATTAAGCTCTCACTTCTATGTATCAATAGATTAGTGATCATTAGCAAAATGTGCTAAATGTCTGTTATTTTTAATGAGTTTTCATAATGAGACTGTACACCAGAATGCCACATGCAGCAAACCATTCTGGTAATAGGGTAAGCTTCCATGGAGGAATGCAAATCCTTCCTTGCCCATGTTCTAACCACACTTTCTAGGCAGTATTCCTTCCTTGCTCACTGCTCTGCAGTTTCAGTCAACCACAGTCTAAAAATATTCAATGGAAAAGTCCAGAAATAAGTGGTTTATAAGTTTTAAATTATGCACTGATTTAAGTATTGTCATAAAAGTCTCAGACTGTTCCATTTTGTCATGTCTAGGAGTGAGCCATCACTTTATGCAGCATATCTGTGCTGTACACACTTCCTGTTCTTCAACTATCTAGTAGCTGTGTTGGTCATCATCTGGACTGTCATAGTATCACTGTGCTTGTGTTCAAGTAACCCTCTTTTACTTAACAACAGCCCCAGAGTGAAAGAGTAGGAACACTAGAAATTCAGTTTTGCCAAAGAGAAGCTAGAAAGGGATTTTGTTCAGTGAAACATAAAAGACTGATAATATATTTTGAAAGAGAGAAGCATTTATATAACTTTTACCACAGTATGTTATTATAATTACTTTATTTTTATTTATGATATTGATTTCTTACTATGCAGAACTTGTACATTAAACCTTATCAGAGATATGTGTGATGTTTAAATTTTGTTGTCAACTTGACTTGTCTAGTAATCCACAGTAATTATTGGTGGACAGAGGAGGTCCCTCCTCCAGCATGATCCCTTATCCCAGAGCAGGTGGCCCTCCCTGAAGGAGGTGGGATGTAAGGAAGCTAGAGAAGAGACTCTCCCCCAACACACACACTGCTGGCACTGGTTCATCTGGTGATTATAGTGACCTACACATGCATCTATGCTACTCAGATATCCTTTGTCAGCACTGGAGCCAAGTTTCCTCAGCATCTCAGCCTGGACTGAAAACCAGAAGCTTTCTAGGAAGCCTTTACATCCTCAGGGCTGGATTGGGACTGCTGAAGCATTTAGCCACATGAGCTGAACAACTACCGGTTGGTTCCTTGACCCTCGAGCCTGCCTTCAGACTTCTACTGTGGGACTACCGTAAACTATTCCAACAGATCCCCTTTTTACTACAATTCATTCTATTGCCTCTGTTCCTCTAAAGAACCCTGACTAATTCAGTAAGTATGGGTAGGAAAAAGCACAGTATATAATAGAGTTTGGTACTATTCATGTGTTCACTAAAATCTTACAACCTACCCCTTGGGGATGAAAGAGAATTACTATACAATTTCCATTTAGGAAATTTTTCCTACTGCATTATAATTGTTGAATGCCTATTTTATTAGGACACAAAGGAACTTGAGAACAAGGACTGTATTTAGTCATGATCATCCAAGAAATGGAACAAATTTGTCAATATAATAATAGATATTCCTCAATATACCATAGGGTTACATTCCAATAAACCCATTATAAATTGAAAATACTCTAAATTTGATGAAATTACTATACTAACCTTCCAAACATCATAGTTTAATAGCACAGTATACAGTACACTGTACACAGACCCTGACTTCATTGTTTACTATTTCTGCAGCCCTGCATTGTGTGACAGTATTATACTTATCACTAACCTGGGAAAAGGTCAAAATTCAAAGTACTGAGTTTCTACTGAGTGTGTCACTTTCAGACCACTATATGGCTGAGAAATCATAAGTCAAACAATCTTATGTCATACTATATGTATTTTGATTTATTTTAAAGAATTGGCTCACATAGTTGTGTGGGCTTGATGTGTCCTAAATCTGATGAAGGCCAGCAGACTCAGGAAAAAGTTACAGTTCATATCCAAAGGTCATCTGCTGGCAGAATTCCTTCTTGCAAACAAGAGGTCAGCCTTTATTCTTCTCAGGCCATCAACTTTGAGATTAGTCCCACTCACAACATGCAGGACAATGTGTTTTACTCAATGTCCACTTTTTTTTGCTTGTGTATGTGTGTATGTATATTCATATGTGCACAGGCACACCTGTATGTGAGTAAACATGCACCTATGTACACGTGGAGAGCAGAGGTCAATATCAGATGTCTTCCTCTATCATTCTCCACCATATTTTCTGAGACAGGGTCTCTCAATGAACCTGGAGCTCACACTAACTAGCCTCAGAGATTCCATCTCTGCCTCCCCAGTGCTGGGATTCAGGTACATACCACCCACCTGGCATTTTACATGGGTGTTGGGGAATCCAATAAGGTCCTCACGCATGCAAAGCACTTGACCTACTGAGCCATTCCCCACTCCCAGCCAAAGACCATTTATTTAAATGTTAATTTAATCAAAAACATCCTCAGGTACACAAATTATTCTAAGATTATACTGAAAAGTAATAAAATGATATGAAACACCTTATTGTCATCATAACAGAAACAATGAGAGCATTCTATCTTTGGGATTTTTTTTTCATTTGATTTAGAACAGCCCTTTGTGAAAGGCACTGATAAAACTGAGTTCCTACCTTGGGACTCATTTTTATAGTTTTGATAAGGCTCAATGATTTTCAAGAAAGACAAAGTGTCTGAGCACTTCTCATTCACTAAAGTGCATGTATTGAGGTCCTATGATCATACAGAGATAAGACCCAACCCTTACCTTCAAAGATCCCTTATGGGAAAGCAATAATATATGGATAGTTTTAGCATCAATGTTTCTGATAACAGAAAACCTGAAAATCAATCAAATGTTTCCATCAAAGATGGAATACAAAAAGAATCATTGAGTAGTATTGGTCTCTAAACTCTGAGAACTAAGGTGACTTCCTAACTCAGTAGCAGAGCCTGAAATGAACTAACATTAAGTCACTTAGCATCATTATTTTTCTGCTTAGTGTAACCATTTTCCACATTTTCACTAAAAAAATCATGCATTTACATACAAAATATTTCTCCAGAACCTATTAGAAAAAGGGGTCATGTATAATGGATGGAATACATATCCTATACTCTTGATTAAAAGCAAGTATAAACATGGCTGGCCCAAGGTATTTGGGCTGAAGATTTATATGGGGATCTATATACTTGACCAGTGACACTCCACTGCAGTGAAAATGAGTTATAATTCTGTCCAATCACATTGATGGATCTCAAAACATGAATGAAGGCTGGGGAGATGGCTCAGAAATTAAGAGCACTTTCTGTACAAGCATGAGGACCTGAGAGGACCTGAGACCACATGAATTCAATTTCCCAGCATCCACATAAATGTGTAGACATGGCCACACATGTCTGCAACTCCAGACCTGGGAGAATTGCCAGGGTTTGCTAACCAAAAATAATGCCAGAAATAGAAGCTCTGGGTTAAGTGAGAAACTCAGTCTCAAGGTAACAGGTGAATAAAAAGAGGGAGACACCCAAAGATCTCTCCTCTGGCCTCTGCACTCCTGCTCACAGGATACATTCCTGCAGACACATTCACATCACACACACACACACACACACACACACACACACACACACACACACACACACGTGTGTGCACAAAAAAAAGCAGGAATGAAAGAATTTAGGATAAGACATGTTATAAAATCCTATCAAGCTAATATAGTACTGAGAAACACACTCTACCAGTAACTACTACAAGCAAAAGAGTTAGAAGCAAATATTCTGTAGAAAGCAGGGCTCCACAGCTTGAAGTGATAAGGTAGGTGGTGCCTTAGCAGAACACTTGTACAAATGTTTGCTGAGAGCTGGGGAGATGATTCAACAGGAACTGGGGTGCATGTGGCTAGAGTTTGTTTGCAGCTGCAAGAAGGCCTATGCACCCATTCTCTCTCTCTCTCCCTCTCCCTCTCCTTCTCCCTCATATAAATATTTTTAAATGTTTGTTGAGACATTTCATTTGATGCCAGGAAGGATGTGAGGGAGGAGTGGCTCTGGAATTGGGAGGCTGCTGTAGTCCTAGCAAAGTTGTGTTGAAACTGTCTCCAAGAATGCTACTGCCTCAGTTTTCTGGGTTTCCTTTCCTTTGCCCTAGATTTGACTTCGCATCCCCAGATGGGATGAAGTGGAGTTCGCTCAAATAGAAACTATTAAGGGAGTGGGCTAAAAATAAAGGCTCTGATGAGAAAGCACACAATGAATAATCCCCACTCAACAGGAAGTCAAGGTGTAAGTGATTCAGCTCTGAATTTGCAATCCTGACGTTATGAGCATACCAAACAATTTATGAAAATTGCTCATAAGAAGGCAAAGCAACTTGATACCCAAAACCATTTGCCTCATTCAAAGATAATTATATTTTCAACTCACTGCCCCCTACTTCATCCTGCATTCATACAGAGTCTGCCCTGTTGAATCTGACTGGAATAAGCAAAGCCTGAGCATGGAATTGGAGAATTCTGAGATGTCTTAAGTTTTACAATTATTGAGGCTGCAGAGATTGCTCAGTGGTTAAAGATGCTAAGCCTGACAGCCTAGGTTTGATTCCCCAGTACCCACATAAAGCCAAATGTAAAATATGTCGCATGCATCTGGAATTCATTTGCTGCAGCAGGAAACTCTGGAATACCCATATTCATATTCTCTCTCTCCTTCTCTCTCTCTCATAAATAACTAATAAAATAAAATAAAAGTTTTACAGTTGCAAAGCAACACCACTAGCAGTACGTGGAGGAGAAGGAAGAGATGCATGATAGATAACAGTGGGTCACCAATAATAATAATCACATCGTTTGTTCTGGTCATATTCACTGCAGATTTTCACTCATTCATTCACCCACACATTCATTCTTTCCTTAGACAATATTCCAAGCACTGTTTTAGGCATTGGAGGATAAAAGTTCAATGTAGGGACTGGGGAGATGGCTCAGTACAGTAAATAAAGCACACATCAAATTGTGGATACCCGAGTTTGATCCCTAGACCTTACTTAAAAAGCCAGAGGCTGTGCTCCTGTTACTGTAATCCCAGCAGCGAGATGGGAGGTAGACAGGAGAATTTCCAGGAAGCTTGTGTCAAGCACCACAAAGAACAATAGCTGAGCAAGATCAAGAGAAACCACAGATGAGGTGGAAAGGGCTAGGGCCAACCAAAAAGTTGTGCTCTGACCTCCACATGCATGCCCTGTGTATGTGTGTGTGTGTGTGTGTGTGTGTGTGTGTGTGTGTGTGTGTGTGTGTGTGTGTGTAGACATATCTATAAATATTTTTAAGGTTAAGTTTTTCAAGTTGAATGTGGTCTTGCATCTTGAGTGAGCTCCTTGTTAGAAACAGATACAAGGAAGAGAATGGGTAAGTGTTATTGTAAAATAAACAAAAATGGCCACTTCCTGGACAAGTTAGAGCCACAAGACACATTAACATAAAATGTGATACTGATCATGGAAATGCCCCACAGGAGAAGGAGCTGCTGAAACCTCTAGAAGCTGAACTGACCTGGGCTAAGGCAAATAAGTAGAGCAGTCTGTGAGAAAGAGGGAGAGGGGGATGTGTTTGATGGAATGATTTTAAAATTCTTTATTTAAATATGTTCATTGTTTTTTTTTTACTGAACAACTCTGCTATTTACTTTCTTAGGATTTAAAAAAAACAGCAATTAAGATCCTAAGGAATTAAACAACAAAGAAATGTCAAGGGAAGGCCACAACTGCCCCATTCTTAGGGGTGTTATAGCTATAGTTAGCTTCAAAACAAAATGAATTTTCTTATTTTTAAATGAAATAATGTACAACCACCATCTGCATCTATGCATGTTCTAATGCTCAAACGAAAAGTTTGGTTAAAAAAAAAGTAACGGGCCAGGTGTGGTGATGCCTTCAATCCCAGCACTCAGAAGGCAGACAGGAGGATCACTGTGAGTTCAAGGTCTCCTTAAGACTACATAGTGAATTTCAGGTAACTATAGACTTGGAGTTAGAGTGAGACCCACCTCAAAATAACAAACAAAAAAAGTAGCAGGAATGAGGGTTGGCCTTAATATATAGTGTATAACTTGCAGGAAATTTTGTTACCAATAATAGCAAAGTAATAATAGCACTAATAGTGAAGTCCTCAATTTAGAATCTGAAACATTCTTCCATCAAAGGAAGGAAGGGAAAATTTCAGTCCAATGAATCTGTCTCAACATCTTCATCTCTTGTTTGCTCCACTTCGATTCTCTTTTCAGTAACTGGATTAATGCTTTGAGCCCAAAATGGCATATATTTTTATTACTATAGATTATGTGTTGTTTGGCTTAAAATACAATACAACAAACTTTATTTTGCATGGTGGGTGCATTTCACACAAGTTGCATCTAAAATGCTTTTCACAGAAAAACTGTCCAAGTACAAAGATTTGTAATGACAGGAGAAGTAAAGAAAACACAAATATTAGAACTTCAGAAAGTTACTTTGGAGGACATTCAAAAGAAATTGAAATACATAAAGGTATCTTTGAGACACTAAAGAAGGGTTGGGTTAGATTTTAGTAAGCAACAAATAAATTTGTATCTTAATTTTGGGAACACAAAGTTAAAAGCAACAAACAGTCCAATGATTTTTCACTTGAGAAAAAGAAAAACATAGGCAACAAAAAATATTTACAGAAGTGGTCAAAGTGTACCGTTACTGGGAGCAATGTTGCTGAGCTTTAGATTGAATTTTTATTTAATATAAACTGCTTATATATCCTCCAAACCACTAAGCAAGTACTTTATAAATATTTTAGCTTATGAATGCATTATAAAGACAATCAAAATAGTTCAGCACTAAGAGGGACCGAGACAGGAGGATTGTTGGGGCACACTGGTCAGCCAGTCTGGCCATAAAACAGAGCTCCAGGTTTCATGAGGTTCCCTATCTCGAGGAAATAAGGAGGAAGAACGATAAAGAAGGAAACCCAACATTGTACTCTGGCACCCTCAAATGTGCACATGGGGAACGAACGTACTTCTGTACACATGTAAGTACATATGCATACACCACACATGTGCATGCACACGCTAAAATAAATAAACTTAAAACAGACACAAATTCTGACGATCTACATGTTTTCTTCATTTCTCTCATGAGGAAGCCTCAAAGTAATTGGCACAATATTGCCTTCCCCATGCCAGGTGGCCTGCCTGCCTTACATGGCAGAAGTGGGGTTGAGTCCAGGCCCTTCCAGTTGCATGCATGACTTTGTACATCTTGCTTTACCTGTTTATTCAGGAAAGGAACATGGGTTGACTAGGCTTTTCAGGCAAGAGTCATAAACACAGAGTTATCTCTTCAGTCCATAAAGGGGTATTTCTTTTTTGATTTGTTTATTTATTTATTTATGAATAAGAGAGAGGGGAAGAGGGGCACATAGAGTGGGAGGGAGAGAATGGGCACACCAGGGCCTCTAGTCACTGCAAAGTAACTCCACATGCATGCACCATCTAGCTTTAACTCGGTACTTGGGATCAAAACCTGTTCCTTAGACTCTGCAGGCAAGCACCTTAACTGCTGAGACATCACTTCAGCCTAGAAAGAGGTATTTCTTTATCATAGCTGAACAAAATATCTAGTAATTGTTAATACTTTTAACAGTAACTGCCTTTACTTGACTATTAAATTGTAAACAAATAATAAAAACTGCATGTCTATTTCCCAACAAAATCATGCTATCACCACATAATGTCTGTGGTCCCTATGACCCAGTGAAAAGTGCTCGCTTCGGCAAAACATATACCAAAACTGGAATGATACAGAGATTAGCATAAATCATTCCATGATTTATAAAAAAGGCCGATGGCTGAGATCCTGGCAAGAGAGGAGCCACCACAGTCATATTGGGGAGGATCCATAGGGAACCCAGCAGACAATGACAGATGAACAAGGGACCTTTAACCACAGCCATTCAATCAACACAGGATAGGCCAATGAGACAGAAACCAAGGATTTTCGACACAAGAACCCCTAAGCTCGCAACATTAAAGCAGCCTTATTACTCACCCACCACAACTCAGGGAACTGAGCGGAAGAGGGGGCGGAAAGATTGTGAGAGCCGTGGTGGGGGAGATGGTCCAGAGGCATGACACCCCTCAGTAACAACACACTTGGGCCAGGAGAACCGGGCTAAGTACTAGGATATCTAGGATCCCTTGCCACAAG
>PVHP010016685.1:0-16000 GCA_004024765.1 Zapus hudsonius
TACAACTCAGACAAAGGCCTAATTTCCAGAACCTACAGAGAACTCAAAAAAATTAATAACAAAAAAGTAAACTGCCCCCTCACAAAATGGGGCACTGATCTCAACAGAGAATTCACAGAGGAGGAAACACAAATGGCCTTTTCTCACCTGAGAAAGTGCTCAACATCCTTAAGCATCAGGGAAATGCAAATCAAAATGATAATGAGATGCCACCTTACTCCTGTCAGAATGGCAATCATAAAGAAAACCAACAACAATCGTTGCTGGCGAGGATG
The DNA here is from genome assembly GCA_004024765.1 of Zapus hudsonius. NCBI lineage: Eukaryota > Metazoa > Chordata > Mammalia > Rodentia > Dipodidae > Zapus > Zapus hudsonius. The sequence continues at coordinate 276 of PVHP010016685.1, forward strand.
CGGGGAAAAAGGAACCATCATTGACTGCTGGTGGGATTGCAAACTTGTTCAACCACTGTGGAAAGCATTGTGGTGACTTCTGAACAGAATGGACATAATCCTTCCAATGGACCCAGCTATCCCTCTTCTAGGCATCTATCCACAAGATGTCACATCTCAAAGCAGAAACAGCTGTACAAGTATATTCATAGCATCTCAATTCATAATAGCTAAGAATTGGAATCAGCCCAAATGCCCATCCATGGAGGAATGGACAGAGAAACTGTGGTACATTTATACAACGGAATTTTACTCAGCTGAAAGGAAAAATGAAATATCGAAATTTAGCAAAAAATGGTCTGACTTTGAACAGATCTTACTAAGTGATCACTGAAAAGAGCAGAGAATAGAATGTCGCATATTCTCCCTCATATGTGGTATTTAACCAGGATAACCGTTTTCTTTATGCAAACTAGAAAAAAGAAGTGTGATGTTATGAATGTGGGGTAAGGGATGAGGGGAGGGGAATGGCTTAAACATGAGGGTAAACCATATTAGGTTCAAAAACATAAAATTCTTATGAGCATACTGTAACCAATTGAGAAAGTGGTGAGTGTCGCCTGGCAAGAGGGACCATGAGTAGTAGGGGACAGAGTTTAAGCCTGTGATTAAATAGACCAGCCTGACAACCCCTGGTTCCAACCACTGGTTCCTTCCCTCACTGAGCTGTTGACCAAAGTGACTCATGAGAATCCAACAACAAGACAGAATTCTGTCAAAGCTCTTGAGTGCCCTCCCCAGGCCTGAGGCAAAACCCTGTTATTGAAGAAACCACAGACTGCCATCCATCAGCATCGAGTAACCCTTCAATGTCCGGAATGGTATTCAGCCCCTAGAAGGCAGTTAGTGTAGTGCTGGAAGGCACTGCACAGCCTGCCAGGGGAAAATGATCAACAACAGCTGGAGTAAACAGAGACCACTGACAGTAAACACAATCGGTGGTTATGAGTAGGCTGACCACACCTCCTAGTGGGAGTGATCAGCGAACCAAGAAAGGAGCACTTGTGTAATGGAGGAGCCTGGGCCTGGGGGAGACAATCAACAGCTTTCAATTCGGCCAATTTCCCTTAGTGAGGGGGACCCCTTTTCTGGAACTTGGGATTCAGGGCGATAGGCACCGGATTCCATACTCTTAGGCTCCCAAGACAAGATGCACTAAGGGACCAACTGACAAGGAGGCTACTAAAAATAGAATTCTGGTAATCCAAAATTGTGTATATTTTTTAACCTACACTGATCTCACTCTCCAATGGAGATTGTGTTTGTATCTTTCAGGATGCAGCGAGAGAGCTGGGGCTCGTCTAACCCTATCAACCGACAGTAGGCCGATAGCTGAGATTCTGGCAAGAGAGGGGCCACCACAGTCATACAATGGAGGATCCAAATGGAACCCCGCAGAGAATGACGAGATGAACAAGGAGCCCACTGCCACAGCCATTAAATCAACACAGGATTAGCCAGTGGAACAGAAACCAATGATTTTCGACATAAAGACCCCTAAACTCACAACCTTAAAGCAAAATTATTACTCATCCACCACGACTCAGGGAACTATGCGGAAGAGGGGGCGGAAATTTGTGATAGCTGTAGTGGGGGAGACTATCCAGAGGTATGGACAGGAGAACCTGGCTGATTACTAGTCTATCCATGGTCCCCTGTCACAAGGACTGATCCAGAGGACCCATGGAGGAGGTTATCCAGTGGAGGGGGGAGGGAAGGGCAGCGGGGAATTGGGGATAACAACTCATTGTTTGCCCACTAAATAAATGTTGTAACTCATTATGGACTATAAAAAAATTTAAAAAAAAAGAAATGGATTCGTTTTAAAGAGAACAAAGTTGTTAGACTGGCTGAACTGCATGTTTGTTTGTTTTTTCATGATAGCATACCTTTTATGGAGAGGATTTCCTATTTCAGAGAATGTCCATAATTGCCTGTCAATTCAAAATTTATGTCATTCTGTGAAGCTCTATGGAGGTTAACAACTTGATATGAACTGATTTTCTACCTCCCAATAGTCAGCCATGTATTCCATATGATATGCATAATATAATTTATATCATATTATATCTAGTTCCATAGTTTAGTAAATGTTGATAAAATTAGAATTATGTAGATTATTATTTTTCCTAAGAGATTTATTAACCATTTATATAACAAATGATATTGTATATGTTTTTGGTAAGCTGTGTATTTGAGTCTTTTTCATTTTTAAATGTTTTATTGGCTTAAAATTATACATATTAACACAACAATATGCTCAGTATCATAGGTTATTAGATAAAGTCATTGAATCCATGATGGCATTCCCTTTTATGCATTAGTTATTCTACCCCCATTACTCTTACATTCTTTCCGCCCCCTCTTCTGCAAATTTCCCTGAGTCATAGTGGGTGAATTCAAATTTTCCATAGTTATTAGGTTTGTAAAAGTCTCTAAATTTGTGTTTTGGACAATTTTGGGCACCCTTGGTGCCTCTCTCCATTGTCCTTCCATAGGTTATCTGCCTTGCTGTGGGAATAGATGGTTTGCTCGTCATCCCAATTCCTTAGAGGTTGTGTTTGGGCTCTACATGGATCTTCTCCTGCTTGGGTGTCCCCTGTCACATCAGGTTCCCTTGGTGGAGTTCCTTTATCCCTGGTTCTTGTTGCCTTCTGAAAGATACAAACAGAGTCTCCAGCGGAGAGTGTGATTATTATTGGTCAATCAAGACAAATATTGTTAGGTTGGTGAGCATTTGGAGGGTGTAGCCTTTCTGAGGACCTATGGTTAGTGAGGACTTCCCCAGGTAGATGGGGCTCTTGGTCCCCATTCAAGGTTTCCTTGGGTCCCCATAACAGTTAGGGGTACCCTGTCTCTGAGCAGATCTCAATGCCAAATAGCCAGCTGTTGATTATTCACCTATTTTGGACACCACTATTGCACAGATGGGCACTTCTTGACTTGCTTGTCTGTGCCATATAGCAGTGTGTTCTGCACTCTCAGGCCATTGGTTGGTATAACTTGAAGATGCCTCCTGCTCTCTCAGGATATCATTGGTCTGGTTCCCCTGGCAGCTTGTGGGACACCTTCTGGCATTATCCAGGCTGCCCTTCTTGGAGCTGATTTCGTTTCTGGATGAAGCAGGGTCTCTCAGTGTTGTATTTGAGTCTTTTAAAAGCTGATAAAATTGTTTTTAAGTTTCATATAATGAAGACACTTATTTTTGTTTGAGATGAGAAATGCTGTCCAGTGAAGCATTCATATATAGGAGCAAACACAGGAGCAGAATGCTTAAGAAGAAATGATAAATGTAGAAATCATTTCAATAAATTTTTATTTGCTTTCATAATTAAAACAGGTCAGGGAGATGCATGAGTCAATACTAATATGATTGGATAGAATTATATGAGTTTTTCTTTATTATTAAACAAGTCAGATAATTTCAGCCAGACACTGTATAAAGATAACTTAGATATCCATACTGAGAAGAAATGGTTTATTTTTTATTAGAACAAACAGGTGCTAAATAGGACAGAGAAAATTAAAAGAAATTTTCTAAAATTATGTGGGCTCAGACTTTATCATTTGAGTTCGCAATTTTACATATACTTTGTCCAACAAGTGTCACTTTGGAGATTAGGTCTTCAGCTGACATTGATAAGGAAATCTAAAAGGAGAAGGTGTGAGCTGTTAACATGGCTCCTCTGTGCTTCAATAGCATGACTGCTAAGGTCAATAAACAGAGCTGCCCAGCGGAAGCTCAAGCCATCACGTATGACTGAGGAATGCTTGTGAAAGTTTCTAGGTATACATATGTACATAAACTGTTTCTCAAAGTCCACAATTTCCCCCAAAGAAATCCTCCAAGATACACAGCTTATGGAACTAAGGAAAGCCATCTTAATAGGGACTCCCAATAATGGGATTCAAGAAAAATCATATGCAGTTTGCATAACCAAATATTCTAACTCTAGTTTCACTTTAAAAATTACTCAGCAGACAAAATCATACAGCCAGAGTGTGTTTCTATGGAAAATCAAGGGCAACCGAAGAAAAGGAACAATTATCTTATTTTATTCTATTTTCTTCTCAATTCTTTGATACACATGGGGGGGGCGAAGTAAAACACTTCTGAGGTTCTCAGAGCCTATTCCATCATCACAGACACTGGTAATTTGAATGGATGCCCCCCAATAGATTAAGGTGTTTATTAAAGCTTGTAACCTGGATTTCCAGCTGTGAGGCTGGAAGAGTTGTCACTGGCATTGGATCCTGGTGTCCAAACCTGGTGTGTTTGTGGATGGATCTGATTTCCAGCCTAAAGGTATGCAGAGAGCTCTGAGCTCTGGATGGATCCCTGCTGTTTGTGCTTGCTTATGGAGCTAGGTGTTTAGTGGTGTCTCTCCTCTGCTTGGATCTGTGAGTGGGAGCCATTTTCTTCCACTGTTGATGGAACGTCCATTTGGAACTATAAACTGAAATAATCCCTTCTTCCTATAAATGGTACCTGGTTTGGATGTCCATCCCAACACCGTTGAGCTGTCTACAACAGACAGTAACCAGCAAACTGAACAGTGGGGTAAAAAACAAAAAGACAACAAACAGCTTGAGAATGGAACACAGGAGAATATTGCAAGAGGATCTTACTGATTCCAGTGCTGGAGAAAGTTCATTTACTAAGAGTATGGAGCTCTCAACAATCTAACCCAGCTGCAGACCCATAGTGCTACACTACCATCCAGCCAGGCAAGATGTGCCCACTGGTGCAGTGCAGTGACTGTGATGGAATAATCAACCACTTTCTGAATGAATTTGAGGCCCATTCCACTGGAGAGAGTTCATGCCTAGTACTGTAAACCTGGTCAAAAGCCCATCGCTGGAGAAGTCAGAGGCCATATTGGGGAACTTTCTAAGGTGGTTTTGCTAAATGAATACGAAGTGCCCATCAAACATTCTAATAGATATTTATGGTTTGCCCATTGATTATTGCCCTTTTCAGCTTTGGTCACAAAAGCTTATTTTTGCAATGAGAGGCAGTTACTGCAGAGAATCATGCCTGGTCAAAGGGCTGAGAATAAGTGACTTTGAGTGCTCTGCCTGTGTGATGCTATACTCCAAGAACGACAAGGATTGCCATCTTTATCAGAAGATACCCTCAAGATTGGGCATGTTAACATTCTCCCATAAAAGAAGAGGTTGAGCAAAGTCTTGAGACCCTCAGTGGAGGTCTCGTGGTCTCAGGGGGAGACAGAATCAATACATAGAGGGTGGAAGGTCAAGGGAAGGGCAACTCCATCTATGCAGCTATGGGGAGGTCATCATCCATGCTGAGATGAAATTTTTCAATTTCATGTCTGTTTTGGGGTCTCCATGGTCCTGTAAGCTGCTTGCCTGTGCTTTGTAAAAAAGCCCAATAAACAGATCATTTTGTCAGGTTGAAAAAAAAAAGAGTAGGGATATCTCGAAGATCCTGAACCTACTAGCTATATTATAGTTGCACATTTTGAAATATTATCTTCAGTTAAGTTATATCGACCTCAGGTTCTCCATCAACACTTATTATCCTCTCTAGAATATTTTACACTACTCATCCTTGGTTTTCACTTTGTCTCAGGTGGAAGGCATCTCAGACAAGGTTGAGGGTAGGTCAGCAAACTTAGCTGGGAAGATCCTGAATGTGGACAGCAGCATTTCAGCAGGCAGCCTGGGTGGAATGAAACAGGGTGAGAAGGCAAAGCTCAGACAGGCACATGTTCAGTTACTCCTGAGTGGGTGCCTTGTTTGCTGGCTGATGAGTTCACCTCTGGGTGTTAGCCTCAATAGTATTCAGTGCTTGTTCCTTCAGCTGTGGACTGCTTCTGAACCATTTGTTCATCTATTTTATAATAATCCAGTTTCTTTAACCACCTTCAAGTTTCCCCAGCTCCTGGGGAATCTATAGTGTCTCTGATAGAGTAAGCTTATCTGCTAAATTCCCTCTTCTATACACTTGACTAACCCCCTTTTCCCTGGATAATACTGACTTATACAATCACAGACTCTAAGAAAAAAAATGCTACAAAAATCAGTCCTTTCTTATCTTCTTAGTATAGTATCTTTTCATATTCATGGAAGACTGAATCCAGGATCCCATGGTTATCCAAATCTGCCTGTACTAAAGTCTCTTCTCTAAAAGCATGTATTATTTTTGTATGATATTCATACACTTACTTACATTATCTTTAGATCATTTATAATAGATTATGCAATGAAAGTGGATAGTAAATAGTTTTTCTGCTACATTATTTATGTGGCAATGACAAGAAAATATCTGTACATTCTCCACACAGAAACATTTTTCAATAAAATACTTTCAATTCACAGTTGATTGAAACCATCTATCTATAACCCACAGATACAGAGAGCTGACTTTGTATACAAAGGTAGACCTGAGTATTTAACGTATGGAAAAGATTCAGACAGGACTATCTCTGGAGAGGAAATGTTTCCCACCTCTGGCATAACTGGTCAATGATGGCTGGCCAGGCCTGGAGTGACAGGAGTATGGGCCTTGGACCGATACATCAGCAGTTAGGGTCTAAGACTTTATATCAGTCAAAACTACTAAACTGGAGAGATCCTTAGAAACACATGTTTTAACATACCCTTCAGGCATCTGATTCTCAGTAAATTTGAGAACTAGTATTCCAAGGCAAGAATTCACTAGTACACATATTGAAACCACTTACTTGTACCTATGCCCAGATATAGGATGCAAGTCTAACTCATAAAAATTCCTGTACCTTCACAGAATCTGTTCACCTCACATATATGTGCCTATCACAATGAGGCTCCTCTGATCAGTAATGTGAGTTTTGAACTTTGTTAGCATTTGTGTTTCAAGACACATATCATTTTCAGGCAAATCTAAATAATTTTTTAGAAAAGGAAATAGTGTTCACAGTAGTTTATAATTGGATCTACATTTAATTTTTTTCTGGATTTTTCATAATCAGCCCACAAAAATAATAGGTTACATTTTGATCTTTTTGTGAATGAAGAAAATAGTTTGTAGGTATGTACAAGCAAAACACAAACAATATTAGAATCAGCTCTTTGGTGCTGTAGCAGATTTCTTTCCTCAAATTATATAGTTTCCTAAAAGGCGGTAAAAAAGGGAATTCTTTCAGTATGTCTGAAGACACAGAATCCTTATGAGTCCATTAAATAATGGGCTTGGCATCAGGATGTGTTCCACATAATGGAATTTTCATAAAATATTTATGCTTTAGAATGGATTTCTGAGTTGTGGTTTCCAGGAAAAATGACTATCCAAATGATATATTGTAACATAATGTTAAATGTCATCCACTAAGTTTAAATGGTGAATTTGTCAATATGAATTTTTTTTATATCTTCACTTTTATTAACAAAGATCATTAAGTACATTTGAAATGCCATAGCACAAGAGGTGGGGCAAGTTTAATTTACTGGCAGGACTATAAGTGTAGCAACAAACATTTTCATGCTGTGTTCATGATTTTACAAAGGCCATTTAAAATATTGATGCTCCTGACACATGTTATCTTGGGAAAGGAAATCATTTACCTTACTATTTTAGATACTTTTATCTTCTACAGTATTTTGACAGACTAAGCTACTATCCTTTAAATTAATCATGAAATCGTCTTCAGTTTATGCTGTCTAATAGCAAATAGCACTGCTAGATGCTATTTGGGGACAATGTTAGAATCGCGGGCTTTCTCAAACTTAGATGTTGAAGTATGCCCCATTTTCCTTACAATGTTCATATGTATCTTTAAATATTTAGCATCTATATGAAATCAATTTTAGCACAAGTACCTATAGAAAATCATTAATGCATTGTACACTTGTATAAATATTTACCTTTAAATTAAATCTGTAGCCATTACAAGTTATTTAAAATATGTTATTTGAATTTCATTTACACCTAGAGATACAGTTTTGCTTTCTCAAACAATATTCAGGAAATGCAATACATGGCTGGAGAGATGGCTCAGCGGTTAAGGCACTTGCCTGCAAAGCCTAGCAACTCAGGTTTGATCCCCCAGTGCCCATGTAAAACAGGATGCACAAAGTGTCACATGAATCTAGAGTTTGCTTGCAGTAGCTAGAGTCCCTGGCAAACTCATTCTCTCTCTCTTTATCTCGGCTTACAAATGAATAATTAAAATATTCAAAAAAGAAAATGTAACACAAAATTGTATTACCATTCTATAGTATGTCACATTTTTGAGCCTCAAGGTTATATGCTTTATTTATTTTATGACACCTAGTATCAAAGTTGTAAATAGTGAAATTTTGAATAGACCTACACATTTGTCTATCTTTAAATATACATGAAGATAAATTTCTTATAAGGAAGCTTTCACTGGCATGAATAGCATTTCTTCTGTCTGTTGTGTTTTGCTTCACAGTTCAAGTGAAAATCTTCAAACTTGAGTGATTTTAAATACAAACTAATAATGAAGTTCATTGCAATGGTCAGTACTCCTAAAACAATGCAGATAATTAGTATACTTGGTGCCATAGCATGAACTAAGGATGAGTTCATAAGGACAGGTGATTATTTTATCATATTACACTTAATGCTTAATTTTAACCACTTATTTTCAATAAACCAAGTGGAGACGCATATTAAGTGAAGTTTCCATTTAATTGGTAGACAGCTTCCGATAAGCAAGGTAAGTTCAAGAAATCTGCTTGACAATATTGTAACCATAAACATCAACATTGTATTATATAATTACATATTTAGTAAGTGTATATCTCTAGTTAAGTGTTATTACCAAAGGAAAATAAAATTTTACAGAAAATGTTAGTGTTTTGTGGCCTATTTAAAATACTTTTATGTCCTAATTTCACATTTATAAATAAGATAACTTCATTTGTAATATGCTTTCTGTAGCTTTGATGTATGGAGAAGATAGATAATTGAATTTTCTTTGCCTATAAATTCTATGAGACTTCTTAACAAACTATATTGGATTTTTTGTGTTATTTTATTCTTTTTTTTTTTACTTTAGGTAGATGCTTTAGTGAACCTGGACATGGTGTAAACCTGCATAGTTGTGCACTTAAGAGGAAAATACCAGAATTCAAAAACATGATTATTTTTCTGTATGTTGTTTTTGGCTCTGTGCCCTCACAAATCACTATAACAAAAGGAAATAAGATGTAAGGAATGGATCAATGTTAAACAAAGCATACACTGAAAGGACGTGTTTAGATATTAGTAGAATAAGATGAGTAGAATTCTGAACTGCATAGATTTATAATAATCTCTGCTGAATAAATATTCTTCAAAGAGTTAGTGCATTTACTTATATAAAGGCAAAATAAAGCAATGTAAAAATATATTTTGAAATTTAGAAAACATTATACATTAATAGTTCATATTCAACTTTTGAAGAAATTTGCTGACATCTCATTGTAGTGGTCTGAATCAATTACTCTCCATAAACTCGTGTGTTTTGAATGCTTAGTTCCCAGCTAATGGCAATTTGGGAAGTGTATCCTTGCTAGAGGAGGTATGTTGATGGGGGCAGACTTCAGGGTGTTATAGCCAGCTCCCTGTTGCCAGAACTCAGCTCAGTCTCCTGTTACTGTTTGCTACCTTTTGTGGATGAGGTGATGTCCACATTCTCCTCATGCCATGCTTTTCCCTACCATCATGGAGCTTCCCCTTGAGACTGTAGGCCAAATTAGAAAGAAAGAAAAAAGAAAGAAAGAAAGATAGAAGGATGAAAGAGAAAGAAAGAAAGAAGAAAGAAAGAAAGAAAGAAAGAAAGAAAGAAAGAAAGAAAGAAAGAAAGAAAGAAAGAGAAAACTTTCCTGCTATCAGCCACTTTTGGTCAGGTGCTTTGTACTAACAACAAGAAGGTAATGATAACAATAATAATCTATATTAAAATTGCTAACTGTAAACTGTAGCAAACATATAATAAACTTAGTAATTTCATTTTCCCATTCTTTTAGATAAGATCATGGTTTAAAATAAAAGTTGGAATTTTTAATATGAAGCAACACAAGTGGGGAAGTGAATGAAACGTTTTCAAATTGTGCTAAAATGTTTTTAATCAATATACTTTCAATAAGCCTGTGGCCTGAAACTGTGGAAAAGCAGCTGACTGTTTAAAGATTGAGAATTTGAAGGAAGTTAATACAGGATAGTTTACATGGAGAATGGATATGGTAAGGCATATATATTTGGGTCAGTTTCTTTTAAAAAGATCGATCCAGCAGGGAATAGAGTTCAGAGGTAACAGATTTTCCTAGAATGTGCAATAAAAAGGCCAATTTTATCTGCATCAATTAATTGTATAATCTTACATACTGACCTCCAAATATACTCAAGAAAAGATTTCTTTCTAATTGATCATGAATAATGGAAAGCCAGGGTTTTGTCTCTATTCTCATTTTCAAATTCAAGTAGTTCTGAAATGCAATTCATACTTCCCTGGAGCCATGAGAAGTGTTTGTTATGGCGTGTTAGTATGCTGTAATTCATTACTGAGAACATCAAGGTGATGATGTATGTATTTATGTATCTATGTAACTACATAGGTATGTTTGCATGCAGACATGTGTGTTGGTCATGGAGTTCAAGTTTGCTATGATTCACTTTGGGGTGCTGCTGAGAGGTTCTATGTATAGTTTCAGGATCTATGAGTTCCACATTCATAGAGAAATTTACAGCATGTATGTGGAAAAATAAAAAAGAATATATAATTAAAAATATGTATGTACTTCAACATATAAACAAAAATATAGATATGCATAGAAGATTGATAATTCCTACATAATACCACATATCCCTTACAGAGCTATAATGACAGGCACATGTGAGTTCTTAGGCCTGTTTTACTACAGAACATGTTCTATCTTGAGAATGATCAGCCTTGAAATTGTATGTCACACAGGTGTAAAACCTGAGGGTTGTTTGCATGGAAATCACCAACTTGAGACAAAGGCAGCTTGGATGTCTCATGCAGAAGTGTGAGGAGAGAAAGAGGCATCTGGCCTCTGAACTCAGTAGATCCATTCAGGACAGAAGCACTTCAGGGGTGTCTGCAACATAGAGGACAAGCAGAGAAGGTCACTGACTGATATTTATTCATAAAATGTAAGTATGGAAACTCCCACCTTGGAGTAAAATAAGTACAAAGAACAATAATAAAAGATGTTGCATAGACTCCCACCATTTGTCCGTTAATGTACTGACTAAAATTCTCTTGAATTCTATCTTTAGAAAGAGTCAAAGCTACTTGCTAACATATAATTTTAATGTAAAAAATATTAAAAATGAAATTTAAAATATTAACCAAAAATATGTTTCTGGGAGAGAGCTATGTTGTGAGACATTTTCTGAACTGTCAGGTGATATATAACATTGATAAGGACAAGAACATTGAGATCTTAAATTATGACAGACATGTATTCCCTAAATGATATTTTCCTCTCGACTTGATGATAAAAGTAACTAGGCTTTAAATTTAATTTTTAATAAATCTTTATTTAAACATATTCTAACTGTATCATTGGAAGAGGGCTGTGTTCTTATTTGCGTATTCTCATGAAGACAATACAAATGGTTATGAGGAAATAAAAATGACAAGGAACTTCATATGTAGATGAAACTACCGATCTGAAGAGCCATAAGAACTACATCAGCTGTTTTGGAAGGGAGCACACTCAATAATCTAATAATTTTCCAATTGTCATGTTAAGTACCTTTTAAAATATTTATGTTTATTATTATAATTATTAATGTAAATTGATTTTAAAATTTAATGAGATTGACTGAAACTTCTGTACATGCACACATTCTCATCCACTGTACTAGTCTTAGGATTCCCGCCTCCTTGCCCTCCAGGCCCTTCACTAAACCCAAAGTCACTATTAATTATCATGGTCTCCTTCTCTCTCCTGCCCTTCCCAATCTCTCCTGGTCAGCTTTCTATTCTATATTTTCCCAAGGTTCATAGGTTTTATTAAATGGGTAAGAACATGTAACTCTTTCTTTTATGGCTTGTTTCACTCACTGAAAAATTCTCTAGTTGGATTCATAGTTTGTAAACTTCAAAGACATAGAAAACAATAATGAAAAAAAACACAAAAAGGTGGAAATAAATAAAAACAGAAATGAATAAAATTGAAGCAAAAATACAAAAATAAATAAAACCAAGAGCTGTGTTTTTTAAACAATAACCAAATTTCATAATTATTTAGTGAGTGAGAGAGAGAGAGCCCAAATACTACAAATCAGACATGAAAAAGGAAATATTCTCATTGGTACAATAGAAATAAAAATGATCACAAGAAACACTAGAAAGTGGGAAAACCTGGAAGACAAAGTCAAATTCATAAAAACAAACAAGCTACTAACTTTGAACTAAGAAGAAACCAGGAATCAAAACAGATGGATGATGGAGACAGGGATTGAAAGAGTTTAAACATCTGCATCTGAATAATGTTCAGGACCTTCACAGCCAAATGCTACCAAAAACTCAAGTGGAAATTAAATTTTTAATGTTGCAACACATTAAAATGAATGTACCTTTGCCAAGTGTTTTCATGAGGCCAACAATATCCTGGTACCAAAGCAGACAAAAAGAAAATTCAAGAACTATGTCTCTAGTGCATATAGATGCAATAATTACAATAATTTTCAGAAAATCCAATTCAACAATATATCAAAGACTATACACAGTGGGTTCATTAAAGATTATACATCCTTGCAAGTCACCTGAGATCCATCTAAGACATACAAGGACAGCTCGACATAGGCAAACCGATAAACATTATGCAGAAGAAATAACAGCAGCCTGAGCTGGGCGTGGTGGTGCACGCCTTTAATCCCAGCACTCGGGAGGCAGAGGTAGAAGGATCGCTGTGAGTTCAAGGCCACCCTGAGACTACATAGTGAATTCCAGGTCAGCCTGGACTAGAGTGAGACCCTACCTTGAAAAACCAAAACAAAAAAAAAAAAAGAAAGAAATAACAGCAGCCATAAGAACATTTCCACAGTCATGGAAAAGCATTTGAAAAGTTGGGATTCAGTATGTTCCTGTGATCACAAAATAAGGTCAAAAGCAACATAGCCCAATATAGCAAAGGCTGCATATGAAAAATCTATTGAAAATATGATATTGAATGAGGGAAAACTATTTCCTCTATGATCTAGTAAAAAATAAGATTGAACATTTCCACATATTTTCTTTGATATAGTACTGAAAGTCTTAGGGTTATATGAAGAGCAGTTAGAGGAGAACATGAAAAGGGTCATTTCTTAAAGTTTTAATGCCATCTCCAAAGACAAACACCCAACATCTGAACCACTGAGGATAACATATCCTCCAAATGCCAGGTAGTTTGGTTATTTCTACGAAATAATAAAAATACAAAATAGGAAGGTAGAATAAAATAATTATAAAATAATGTTAATAAAAATGTCAATGTTACTCCATACTATCTGTCTCTTTGGTCTTAACCACATTTTAATGTATATCTTTCAGAAGGTTCTTTTGACTTCACACACTCCCTTTCACATACTCTATTTTATTCTTAGTTCTGTTTTTGGTACACTAAACATGGCACATCACATCCTTTCCAGTTTGTGATGTTATCTTCCTTCTATTTCCTGATTTATGTGCCTCCTTTTCTCCTTCACAGTGAAGCTCCCTCCCTATATTTTATTTTGAACCATCTCTCATGTAAACTATTTGCAAAGGCTTTTTTAAAAATCAATGTAAAACAATGATAAAATGTTGAACAGATTTTAAAATTCAAAAATTAAACAGAAATTATGAAAAATCACTACACATCCATTGTCCTGTATTTTTATCCCACTTTCCTAACTACAGACTGAGTTTGCACACCTCATTTCATTTTAACATTGCACAGTCTAGTTAGCTTGATTAATTTCTGCCTTTTTGCACTTGATGGTGGGAGCACAGATTGCCAATTTATTGCCCTCATCAGGAATATTAGTTCTTCTTCCCTGTACATGCATGGATGTTAGTGACTGAGATTAGTCATTCATAGGACAAATAGGTTATAAGTGCTAAACAACTACGTTTCATTCCCAAAGCAACCGTTAGGGCAAAATCAATCATTAAGTGTTGCTTGTGGAAAACAAAAAACATTTCATTACAACAATAATTTTCATCTGCAACCACATCCAATAATTAAAATGGTAAAATGTAATTGGATGAGGTAGAAAACAATTTATATTGCTTCAAAATTAAATATCATAAATATTTTAAAAGTCAGCCTTTCCATGTAAGCCATTACTAAATCAATAGCAATTTATGTGATATTGTCCTAAAGAAAAAGGTAATTAAAGTTTAACTGGAAAAAAAACATAACACTGCCACAAACAGTAAGATATCTGCATTTGCTTTTAGACTGCAATGATACTGATCCATGGTAAAGCTCTTCATTAAATTTGTTCTGTCAACATACATTGTCTACACTGTGCAAACAGCGGTGTTAAAAATTGCAAAGCTCAGAAGAAACACACATCCTCCTTCACCTTTCTTTTGGAAAAGATGGAGAAGTAAACCCATGTAAATTTCTAAATTCTGTACACATTCAACAGTTACCTGTTAGAGATTGTGGAAAAAACACACATGACCAAGAGAGCTTTTGGGCAAAGTGAAGACAGAATTTATTTATTTTTTAAAATTATTTTTAATTAATTATTTATTTTGTTTGTTTGTTTTTATTTATTTTTTAAAAATTTATTGTCCATAATGAGTTACAACATTTAGTGGGCAAAAAATGAGTTGTTATTCCCAATTCCCCGCTGCCCTCCCCTCCCCCCTCCACTGGATAACCTCCTCCATGGGTCATCTGGATCAGTCCTTGTGACAGGGGACCATGGATAGCTAGTATTCAGACAGGTTCTCCTTCCTGGCCATGCCTCTGGATAGTCTCCCCCACCACGGCTCTCACAATCTTTCCGCCCCCTCTTCCGCATAGTTCCCTGAGTCATGGTGGATGAGTATTAAGGCTGCTTTAAGGTTGTGAGCTTAGGGGTCTTTGTGTCGAAATCATTGGTTTCTGTCTCACTGGCTTATACTGTGTTGATTTAATGGCTGTGGCTGTTGGTCCCTCGTTCCTCCATTCTCTGCAGGGTTCCATTTAGATCCTCCACGATATGACTGTGGTGGCTCCTCTCTTGCCAGAATCTCAGCTATCAAAGGTCGGTAGGATTAGATGGGCCCCAGCTCTGTCGCTGCATCCTGAAAAATACAAACACAACCTCCATTGGAGAGTGAGATCAGTGTAGGTGAATAAATATACACAATTCTGGATTACCTAGATTCTATTTTTAGTAGCCTCCCTGTCACTTGCTCCCATAGTGCATCTTGTTTTGGGAGCCCAAGAGTATGGGATCCAGTGCCTATCTCCCTGAATCCCTAGTTCCAGACAAGGGGTCCCCCTCACTGAGTGGAAAATTGGTCTAATTTGAAAGCTGTTGATTGTCTCTCCCAGGCCCAGGCTCCTCCATTACACAAGTGCTCCTTTGTTGGTTCGCTGTTCCCTCCCAGTAGGAGGTGTGGTCAGCCTACTCATGGCTGCAGATTGTGTTTTGTGTCAATCGTCTCTGTTTGCTCCAGCTGTCATTGATCAGTTTCCCCTGGCAGCCTGTGCAGTGCCTTCCAGCATAGTAGGGG
>PVHP010016685.1:16100-35616 GCA_004024765.1 Zapus hudsonius
AATTAGATCAGCCTGACAACCCCTGGTTCCAACCACTGGTTCCTTCCCTCACTGAGCTGTTGACCAAAGTGACTCATGAGATTCCAACAACAAGACAGAATTCTGTCAAAGCTCTTGAGTGCTTTCCCCAGGCCTGAGGCAAAACCCTGTTACTGAAGAAACCACAGACTGCATCGATCAGCATCAAGAAACCCTTCAATGTCCATAATGGTATCCAGCCCCCAGAAGGCAGTTAGTGAAGACAGAATTTAAATGGATGTGCAGGAGAGAGTCTGCTGGAAGCCGTGAAGGGAACATGGACATTTGGTTTACTGAAATGCTTAAAAGTCAAGTAAAAAGCCTTATTGAAATAGACAGTTTGAGCTATTTAATGGTTGTAATTTCACTTATTTCACTTTTTAGTTCTAAAGTACTATTCAGTTTTTCCAACTCAGCACAAAAAATGTGATGGACTGAAGTTCCTTTTCATTGTAAAATCATCATAACGGGGACTAGAGAGATGGCTCAGCAGGTAAGGCACTTGCTTGCCTGCAAATTCTAAATATCTGGGTTCTATTCTCAAGTACCCATGTAAAGCCAGAGGCATGGAGAGGTACTTGCATCTCGAGTTTGTTTGCAGTGGCTAGAGGCCTTGGCATGCAAGTTTCCTCACTGAAGCACAGAGACATCTGCTCAACCCTATTTATAGCAGCTCAATTCATAATAGCTAAGAATTGGAATCAACCCAAATGCCCATCACTGGACGAATGGATATCAAAGTTGTGGTACATATACACTATGGAATTCTGTGCAGCTGAAAGGAAAAATGACATAATAAAATTTAAAGAAAAGTGGATGGACTTGGAGCAGATCATTCTTAGAGACCTCACACAAGAACAGAGAGACAAGTGCCACATATTCTCCCTCATATGTGGTTCCTAACAAGGTTAAGCCTGAACATTAAGAAAATCTGTCAGTGAATGGAGAGACTGTAAAAGGGAATGGAAAGAATTGGAGGGGGAGGAATTAGAGGGTGGGGGGACTCATAAAGTAAATTAATAATGAATAGACATCATAAAACTTTAGCTTTCATACTGTAAGCTTCTGAGGAAGCTGTGGGCACCACCCTGTAGGAGGGGCCTTTAATAGAATGGGAGGAAGCCTAACCTCAAGAATAGTTGAGGCTAGTTGAATAGTTGAGGCTAGGCTTCCTAATTGCTCAGGCCTGCATCTCCCTGCCCCAGTTATTGGTTCCTTCCCACGCTGAGCTGTTGATCAAAGAGACCCACAAGGTCCCCAAAACGTGACAGACTTCTGTCAAAGCTCTTGAATACCTGCCTCTTTCTCTTTCTCTCTCCTTCTCTCTCTCTTCTTGTAAATAGATAATACTTAATAAAATACATATTTAAAAACCACCATAACAGTTATCATAATTAAAATATTAAACCACCTCATGTTATTTCCTTTTCTTGTGTGTGTGGTTTGAAGATTTAAGGTCCAATTTCTTATCAAATTTCAAGTATATAGTATTATTATTAGCTGTGGTCATTATGCTGTATTCTCATTCCGGAACTTTTTGATCTTAAGACTGAAAGCTTTATCCTGTAATTCATACCATATTCTTCCAACCTATAGGCTTTGGTAGTCACCATTTGTCGGGTTTGAATCCAATGTCCCCCATGAATTCATGTCTTCTGAATGTTTGCTTCCTAGCTAGCTGTTGGCTACTTGGGAGGTGAGTTCTTCCTGGAGTTGTGTTGCTGGGGGTGGGCTTAAGGGTACAATAGCCAGCTCCCCCTTGCAGGAGTTAGGTTCACTCTGCTGCTGCTGCTGTTTTCTCTCTGCTATGGCAGAAGTGATGACCAGCCTCTCCTGGACACTCGTCTTACCTTTTGGATGAAGCATCTATTTTTCCTTCACACAACGGGGAGTGGCTAGAGCTGCTTGGCTGTTTCTTTCCACTGTGTTGTCTGTCCTTTAGCAATTTTCAGCTAGTCTATCAATACTTCTTTTCTTTACCTGCATTTTGTCTGTTGTAGGCAGGCCTCTGTGTATCCTAACCTAACTTGGAACTCATTTGGATTCTCCTACCTCAGCCTTCCCAAAGCTGAGACCACAGGGATGAGCTGTCACTCCTGTCTTCTGTCTCTATTTTTGTGCATGTCTGAAAACTTTTATTTTCTTGGGAATGGTACCTGGTCTTTCATCTCATGACTCAGCCTCATGCAGGTCACATGGAGATAGCACCTCATCTCTCATCCTGCCTGGAACTTCTAGCATCATTTTTAGAGATGTTTACTCATGAGTAAATTTGCTAGATGCACACTGCCATGTCTTGACTTATGGTAAAATTTAAAGTTATCTGACTAAAATCTCCAATAAAACAATATTATAGCAAGTGTAGTTATGCTAAATCCTTAAATTAATTCAATTATGCAAAACCCCTCATTATTTCAATCTCATTATCCAGGGATTCTAAGTCCTACATTGCCTATTCCGACTACTTAGTAATCATTCAATCAGTCAACCATTTAGTCAGACAATTTATCAAATAAAACCAAAATGAGCCATAAAGTAGGGCAGTTTGCTCTTATGTGAAAGAAGTATGAGCCTCTAAGTGTGTAGAACAGGGAAGGGATGTAAAGAGGAAAGCAAAGGGAATTCACTTTTCTTCATAGGCTCCTTAAAAATACTTGATTTTAGCAGTATGTGCAGGAGAATGTCTTGGGGTAGATATTTTTGTCTGTTGTGTTTAATGTCTGTAATATTCTGTGAACTGATTCTGAAGAAAACCCCATGTAGATGCAGAGACAAGCTTCTGAGAGATGCGACTGAGGGGCAAAGGCGGGTCTTGTTTATGTCCTTTGTGCTTATTTTTTCTCTTATATGCTCTTTAGTACAGATATTCTGAAAGACAGCAAAGCCATATCCATGGCCCTGAACCCTCCGACCTCCTTGGTACCTCAGAGCATTGAGCCTCACTTCTACATTGCTCATTGGTGTGCAAGACACTTGACTTTTGTTCCAATTCTTCTTGTCTTTGTTAAACCTATTCCAATATTTTCCCATAGTTATATTTAATCACATTTGTCACTTTTCACCCAAAATATACTGTTTTAGAATGCTGCATAATTAGAAATGGCTTCTGTTCACAGGGTAGATTTAAAATATAAAATTCAGCATATAAAGTAATAAGAACTCAATCATCTTATACAAATGTTAACATTTATCACATTACAGATACACAAAATATGCATGTGCTTACAGAATATATATCATATATAAAATCAAAAATAAAACTGATGAAACGGGTGAAAAATTATGTGGAAATTTTATTTTGAGACACATGCAAATCACGGAAGTTTTTCTTAAATGTGCTGTCGACCCTTTCATTAAAAATAACATTGCACATGAAGCCTAGTATTAAAACAGATGCAGTCTACTATGGTAATGTACAAGCCTCAGTGGTTATATTCATACTGTAGCACAAAAACACTGACTTTGTCCATATCTCTCATTTTTTTCTTGCTAATAAAACATGTTACAATAATAAATCTACCAAATACTATCTTATGAAGGTTGTTCTGAATAATTAAAATATTTTGAAAAACAAAAATACAATTGATATTATATATTAAGTTAACTTCTCATTGTTATCAGAAAGAGCCACACTAAAAGCAGCTTGTGAAGGAAAGGCTTTACTCTGGTTTATAGACTGGAGGGGAGGCACCATAATGGCAGGGAAAATAATGACATAAGCAGAGGCTGGGCATCACCTCCGGGCCAACATCAGGTGGACAATAACAACAGGAGAGTGTGCCAAACACTGGCAAGGGGAAGCCTGCTATAATACCCATAAGCCCCCAAAATACTCTGGCTCCAGGAGGGTCCAATTCTCAATTTGCCAACAGCTGGGAACCTAGCATTCAGAACACATAAGTTTATGGGCGACACCTGAATAAAACCACCACAGATACATAATAAGAAAGGATTTATTATCTGTTTAAATATTTTCCAAATGTATTAAAGAATAGTCAAAAATAATATTTATCTCTATACCATTACCTTTTAAAATGAGTTTAATAACATTTTGAAAATGTACATTTTCTTAAACCTTTACAACATGTTGAATCAATATAAAAGCAGGAAAAATTAGTCTTATGTTACTCTCAAAGATCCTGTAAAACTTCTATTTCAATTTTACTAGTTATATTAATGCAAACTTTTTTAACATTACTAGTTTTAGAATCATACACTATAGTAAAAATAAAATATTATTCACCCGTCTATGTGAGATCAATGTTCTGAAAATGTTACAACCTTATATAATGAAATATTTTAGTGTTACCACATAATATCTTTTGCTTTAGAAATTCATAATCTTATTAGAATTTTAGGACCAAGAAATGAAGATCATTATCTTTTATGATTCAATTATTTTTCAGATTAATTTTCACTAAGAAGCCATTGTATTTCTTGCTCCCACAAGGTGGAGGACTCTCGATCTTACCACATGGTTCTCACTGCAGAAGTAATGACCTCAGCTCATGACTGAGGTTGTTGGCAGGAATTAACTTTCTGCTTTGTGTATGTGGAGACTAGACTAGAGATTTCTAACATAGACTTCAGGCCATAGATATGAAATAGTCCGATGCTTAATGCCCTGACACTTTTTTTTAAAAATATCTGCACAGGGTTGGAAAGAATGGCTCTGCAGTTATATGCACTTCCTGTATAAGCACTGAGAGCTTGAAAGGGGCATGAAACCACCCAAGTTCAAATCTCCAGATGCCAGATCAACGGCCAGGTGTACCTGTACCTCCAGTCCTGCAAGAGGAGCACAGACCAGGGAATTTTTCTGGCTCATGGGAAAAAAAAAACAACAACAATAGCAAAATAGCAAGTTAAAATATCAGTCAAGACTCCAGCTCAAATAAGTAATGAAGCATGATGAAATGGAGGACAGACACATGCATACACCATATATAGCACACTTCCCACCATATCCCCCAAAGACACCATTTTTCACACACAAGCAAAAAAAAATAATGACTATATTGAGGATATATCAAAAGGTTCATCAAATATGGACAAATTATTAAATTTTGTTTAAAAATATTAAATTTACCATAAAATTTAGGATTTGTCTTTGGTTACAGAATATTACTATAATGCAAAAAGTAAATATAATAAATTTCTTTTGTGCCAGACAAGATAAGTAAGAAACAGAAAGTGAGAAAATAAGCAAGAATGAAAATGACCCAGCACTCTCTGGAGGCAGAGGTAGGAGGATCACCATGAGTTTGAGGCCAGCCTGAGACTACACAGTGAATTCCAGGTCAGCCTGGACTAGAGCAAGACCCTACCTCAGAAAACAGACAAACAAACACACAAACATACAAAAAGAGACCCAAACATGTATACACTGTACAATCACAACTGGTAGGAAGACTAATTGTGTATAATCATGTCTTCAATTGAAATATAAGGGTTTTGCTTTATTTATTTTGTTCACAATATAGCCTTATTCACAGTTTTACTCAATTTTCAAGAGAGATTTAAAAGAAATAAATGCTGAATGTATTTTTTTACCTTTATTGCATTTGACCTTTTATCTATAGTGGATTACATGTTTTAAGGAAATCTTTCTTGTGAAAACTACCACCTTTAAGAAGAAAAGATTTGTGTAACTTTCATACCATATCCTCCTGAAAAAATCTGCACTTCACTTTGTGTTTAAATGAGATTATATCGATAGTGTCTTTCATTTTCCAACAAAATAGTTTTGAAAAAATAATTCACATAAGGTAAAAAGAAATATTTTAAAAGGTTGAAATATGACTGTTCTCTTAAAGACATATCTCCAAAATTCCAAAATTGTGCATATCTGCATTTCCCCTCACATTTAATTATTAAGATTTTTAAATTTTTTTAATTGATATCTATATTGTCCAAAATTAGATAGATTTTATAAGTAAATATTATGTTGGTATCCTTGATTCCCTCCTCCCTGTCCCCAATCCACTGGATATCCTCCTCGGTGGGCATCCTGGATCATTCCATGGGGTAGGAGGTTATGAATAGCACAACGGGAAGCCAGGTTTCCACTCACTTGTGTGTTGTTGCTGAAGGGGGCAATGACTCTGGATATTCCCCCCCACCATGACTTTTACAATCTTTCTGCCCCCTCTTCCCTTCAGTTCCCTGAGTCAAGGTGGGAGACTTTTAAACCTGCATTATTGCTGATATTTTAAGAGTCTCCGTACTTCTGCTTTAGGTTGTGTTGGAAATCGTTGGTGACTGTCACACTGGCTTATCCTGGGTTGACTGATTGGCTGTGCTTATAAATCTCTTGCTATCCTGTCATTCTCACAAGGGTTTCATTTAGGGGGTTACATGATAAGCCTGGGGTGGTTAGTCTCTTGCCAGGATGTCAGCCCTCCACCTGTAGCTCCTTAGTGGAGTTGAAATGACCTCAGCTCTCTCGCTGCCTTCTGAAAATACAAACAAGATCTCCGTCAGAAAGTGAGGGCAGACTGAGACAATGACCATTTTAGCACAGCCCAGTCATTCCAGACCAGTCCTGAGTACCTAGTGACTCATTCTTTCCTCTCTCTCTCTCTCTCTCTCTCTCTCTCTCTCTGTATATATATATATATATATATATATATATATATATATATATATATATATATATATATATCTGATAATGGAAGCTGTGCAGTTTTCTTGATATTAAGAGATGATTTTTATCTTTTTTCTTTCCCACATGTGCGTGAAATGATAGACTTTTCTCTTTTACTTCATGAAGTGTTCCATAAACCTTAGCCTTATTATTTTTATGCACACAGCTGTAAGAAAGATACAAAAGTATCTTTAAAATCTTGGCTTGGAAAGGCATGTACAACTTTCACTTTATTCCACTGATGAGACTACTTCCATAGGAAGCTGCAGGCAATCGGAAGCCTAATCTCATCAACTTCATCCGGACACAGCCTTAGATACCACTGTGATTTGACAAAGGAATAACTGAATACTGGTGACCTATACATTTAACCACCAAACACAGCCAGCACAAAGAGAGAGATCTGACAAAAACATTGGAAAGCATTTACTGATTTGATTATCTTCTTTTCTTTAAATCCTAATGCATGCAAAAGAAGACTTGATTTCATATTGTCACGCAGTCACATCTACCTCAAAAGCATTTATTTATATGTGAAAATAGACACAATAAATTGTCCTACTAAATAGTGGCTGTATGGGCATATAGGTGACCTTCCCAACTTCATCTGCTTCAAAATGAGCACTCATCCTACTCAGAAAGACTCAGAAAGACTTCACACATGTGTGGTGTGATGGAATATTTTTTGTGTGTGTGTATGTGTGTGTCTGTCAATGTGGCAAACACCAGTTTTATTTTATATTTCCCATTCAATTGAGGCAGAATGATTTATACTATATGACTGCTTTATTTACTACCTCAAAAAAAATCAAAGTACTTCACACTGCTCACACAAGACAAAGAACAAGTTACCAGTTATCATGGTTCTATCCAGGTGTCTCCCACAAATGAATATTTCTGAATCCTGATCCCCAGCTGATGGCAGTTTGGGTATTAGAGTCTTGTTGGAAGTGTGTTGTTGGGGGTGGGCTTATGGGGCTTATAGCAAGCTTCTCCTTGCCAGTGTTTGGCACACCTTCCTGCTGCTGTTTGCGGTGCTGTGGTGGAGGTGATGTCCACCCTCTGTTCATGCTGTCATTTTCCCTGTCGTCATGGAAATTCCCCTCAAGTCCTTAAGCCAAAATAAACCCATTCCTCCACAAGCTGCTTTTGGTTGGGTTCTTTCTGTGCAGCAACAAGAAAGCTGACTAAAACACTGATTGTAATTTAAAACAATTATTTCAAAAACTCTTTCTGTATAGTAGTTTGTATGTCTTAATGTTAACTATCAAGAGATATAATATAGTTTTAAAATGACCCCAGAAAGGGGGGGGTCATTTTAGATTTCACAGTATCCCAGTGTTCTAGAAATGAGTCCAAGTCTCACTATGTTCTTTTGACAAAACTGAATGCCTCAGGCTGGTAGGCATGATACTAGTCTAGGTCACAAAAGTATATGGTCTTTCCCTCTTCTCTCCCCTCTTTCTATCTCCTTGTTCTTTGCTCTGCTTTTCTAATCTTTATTTCTCATAGCATTAGCCACTGGGAACCACCCATATATTGGGAGAAATATACAACCCACTACTGTCCATCTGTGTTCCCAACAGAGAAAAATCAGAAGACATATTGATTGTATTACAGCAGTAAGTTTCAGTATAATTTCTTGGCTATTTTAAGTAACTGAAATATACATTTTTGACACCAAAATTCAGATAGCTTAACACACTCTGTATTGATTACATAATAATGTGAAAAAGTAGGCATGTTAAAGAATCAATGAAAAAATGATTGGGGATGATGTTGACACCTAATGAATATTTTGACTATCCAGGACCTTCATCTGTGAAACTAATATATATTTATTTTCTAAGCTGGGAATCAGTAAAGTTCTTAGTTTGGTTTTACTTAGGAAAAAATCTTTTAGTCTAGTTACATTCAGCCCATTTCTAAGTTTCACCCTTGCATTTTGTATAAACACAGATGTCATTTTGCCTCATGTAAATATAGACTAGAATACCTTTTCTTGTTTAAAACCAATGTTTTCCGTCCTTCTTAAAAATATCCTCAAAATGAACTTCAAATTCAGTTTCAATGAAATTGTCAGCAGGTTTGCTGCCTGCAACAATTTCTGTGAAATAGCCAGGCACTTACTGCCCATCAGCTCGAGAGCAGACTTTCTTTGTATGCTTGTGACTCACAGTCTTTGATCTCTGTTCTGTGCCACAGGTCAGGATACTCTGTCCTGCCAAAACTGTGGTGATGGTAGGGATTAATTCTCCTTCTGCCCTGTAATAAAGGTATCTTCCTGTGTTATAAACTCATGATTGACATTCCAAATTGGACAGTGTAGAAATCTCATGACACTATTTGTGTGGTATTGTAAACAGCCAGTGTGTGACCAAGGGACTTCAGGGGCTCTCTTCACTGTGTCACCTGTGCCATATACACTATTGAATGGTTATTCCATATATATATATATATATATATATATATATATATATATATATATATATATATATATATATATATACAGAAATATCAATTCCAGGAGAGAACACAAGCATTTTTCTTTCCTCAATGCCAAGGTCAATTCCACATATCTAGGATACTCTCAACAAACACGGTAGGGAAACTTCTGTTTGCAAGTCCTAGACTGAAACTAACATCTGTCAATTGTAATATATTTCAATTCTTCTTCTCTATTTACTCTTAAAGTGTCCTGAACCATTTCATCCAGTTTCTCACTGTTCTTTTTTCATCGTATATCTTCCTTTCTGTATTCTCCTCCTATGTAAGCTGTTCTTCATGAGAATCGTGGAGCCCTTTTCTGTATGCACCACTGCTCTCTCTAAAACTGCAATTCTAGAGTAACTGAATGAATTCCATTTTTATGTATTTACCAAGGCAGCTGGCCACAAAATATTTTCACCAAATGTGCAATAGATTTTAGCAGCAAAAACAACCAATCACCATTTTCCTAGAGTTGTCAGGAAATTGTTCTGTCTTCCCATTCAACTGAATGTACCATTATTCTTCAAAACTATTTCACATCTCTTCATTTACTCAGCTCTCTTAGCCCACTAAATACCCTCCCACTGTGAGTAGCTTCTGCCAAAGAAACTAGAATAGAATCTAACAACACAGGCCTTCCTCTCTGCATACAGCTGCAATTTTACTGGTTCATTCCTGTTCATGCTACCTGATCATCCTTTCATATTGCATACCTAATCCCTGCATGTGTGTGCTCATAAAATCTACAATCCATTCTGGCTTCTTCTCTACAGAGATATCTAATAAATGAACCAAGATCTCTCTTCCTGCAATATTTCCGTGATTCTAAGTCCTTATACCAACATGTAAATACAAAATTTCTTTCAGAAGACATAATTACTCTAGGTACCAGCCTCTCTCTCCACTTCTATTCAGAATTTATCGTTTATCAAAATTCCTACTTCCACAGACCTCTACTGATTTCCTAAAGTATTTCACTTTCATACTCTAGTAAGTTCCATATCTGACAATCTCTTCCTTGAGATAGATATTTATGGTGCATGTAAACAACATGGTTTTCATTGTTGTGCTTGATCACTTGATGCACCATGACTTTTCCTCTCACTTGAGGCTGTCACTGGCGACACTCCTTCAGTACGTGAATCCTTCTATTACAATCTCTGCATCTAGTAAATAAACCCCTTTTTGTCTCACTCCATTCTCAGCCTGTGTTCTTTTGTATATTCCCCTATTTTTTCTCTGTACTCTTCAAGACTTCCACAGATATCTCTATCTTGCTTTAATTATTCCCTAAATGGTGATACATTCTTAATACTTATGTTCATCCTAGATATATCTCATAAGCTCCATTCATACATCCAACTACATAACAGATTAATACACGTCCATTTTCCTCAAGCATCTTGATTTTTACAAGTACCAATATTTTCTGTTAATTTAGCTATGACTTAAATTCTTTTTATTATCCTCCATCTCTAAAAAAATGCAACTCAAAAGTCTTCTGGTCACTATGCTTTTTCCAAAGCAGATTTTCTTATAGGACCTTTTGTTTAAATGAAACAAGGTGCATCTGTCTTGCATGTACTCATCATCAAAAATCATTTTCCCTGTGGTCTGCACAACCACTGTTAGCACAGTTATCAAGTGTTAATTCTTCAGTCCGTACTTGTCGATTCTTAAATGATACTCATCCGATCTCAATTATTTTGCACAACCATGGATATCTAGTATAACTTCAATGGAATTTTATGAAAAGAAAAGGTTTCTCCTAAGATTTTCCTTTTCAGACTTACAAAGAACCCTCAATTAAAGACAAATTAGGTAGAGAAGAATGAGGAAGAAAAGATATAGAATGAATGCACAAAATTAATTTGAAGACTAAATATATAGCTATATATATATATATATATATATATATATATATATATATATACACAAACAACATTTCTATGCAATTATGAGAAGTTAACTTGGGAAGTCTATAATATGTATATTATCTCTTTTAAATAATTTTCAACTCATACTTGGGTAACATGGATATTAGTTATAATCTGCCTCTCACACATAAAAAGGCTTTAGGGGGAAAAAACAATAAAAAGTGAAAGAAATAAATTATCCCTGAGGCAGCTATGTTTTAAGGACCCAGAAGTATCAGTATTCTCTACTGTTTGTGCATCCAGAGGGTAAAGCCAGTAGTTCAAAGACACTTCTACAAACTTATGTTCATTGCATCACTGTTTACAGTTACTTAAAAAATGGTAAAAATATATTCTTCACCAACTGATGAATAGATACAGAATTTGTGGTACATGTACAGAATGAAATATAATACAATCACAAAAGTTTGAAATCCTATCATTAGTAATATCATGGATGCAACTATGATCACGTGTTAAGTGAGATAAAATTTACACACAAAAATTAGTGTTAATTGAACTCATTCATATGTGTAATATACAAGTTCATCTCATAAAATAATTGTCATTAGAGACTGATAGGATGAAGGAGATGAGGAGTGACTTATAAATGGATATGAAGTTATTTTAGAGAGCAGCAAAACTTTCTAGTGATAGCAATGTGACTATAGGTAGCAATAGTGTTCATTTCAAAGAACTAGAATATAAGGTTGTAAGTGTTTTCACCGTACACACTGTTTAACACAGTGTGTTTAATTACAGTGTTTAATTACAGCACACTGAACCATTAAGAAAACAAAGTACAGGGCTGGAGAGATGGCTCAGCGGTTAAGGCACTTGCCTCCAGTGCCTAAGGCCCGGGGTTCAATTCCCCAGGACCCACATGGAAAAGTTTTAGAAGATGTGAATTTATTTCCTGAGAATCTCAGTGCAATGAACAAAAGAGGAACTGTGGATCGACTAGGGCAAAACATAACTCGAAATGGAGGCCTGCATTTCCTGACCCATATGTGAGATGTCCAAGCAAATTCCAATCAGGGAATTTACTAGGATTTGCTTTGAAATCAAAAGAAAACAGGGCCACACAGAGTGGCAGAGAAGATCTGAATGCCTGAGCATGTCATTAAAAACTCACAGCTTTTACTTTCCATAAAATATTCATTCATTTGCATTTAACATGCCTAATTTTTAAATATTAATGATCCTGACAACCCTGACTCCTAGGAAACATTTTCTTTTCCAAAAATCCTATAATATAGTTTGAAGGTCATAGACTGAAAATAGCAATCTTTGTGAAAATTATAAAACATTTAAGTAATAATCTAGTTTGACATTTGAAATAATTTAACATTTAATGCATCTATAATACAAAATTATTTAGATTTCAAATTACTCATGGGAAATGCTAACATTTCTAAATAGAATATTTCATACTCTATGTTTTGATATAAACTTTACAGATTTTAAAGGTTTAAATATAAAAAAAGCTACAATACCCTAACATGTTCGAAAGACTAATGAATATGGATAGCCTAAATAATTCTATTAATTTAGCTTTATAAAGAAGAACTTGATTTAAAATGACAAATCAAATCATTGAATACAAGGCATATAAAGATTTTTAGCAGAGTTTGTTTTCTTTTCTATCCATGAAATTAATTCTACATTTCACCCATTTGCAATTTAATTGAAAGCTAATTTTATTTCAATGCTAGAGTTAATATGTTTTCTTCAGTTTTCCATCATAGTCATTGCATATTCTTTCATGTTTTACGCATTGGAGATATGTGTTTTTAATGTAGCTTATCTCTCATATAATCTAGAAATGGTTTTTGCCACTTCCCAACCCCCTGTCACCACCACACACGTCCTTATATCCTGGCACTTCAAATACTATCACTAGTTCCTATTGCTATTATTTTTCTTTTCTTGGAGTTTCCTAATCATGAAAAAATGAACTATAAATATGAATTTTATTTAATATAAATTTATTCAAAATATCCTAAAAGAAAAACTTAAAATAATGCTGAGTGTGGTGGCACATGCCTTTGACCCCAACATTTGGGAAGCAGAGGTAGGAGGATTGTTGTAAGTTCCAGGCTACCTTGGACTATATAGTAAATTAAAAAAAAAAAAGATTAAGATGAATCAATTTGTACTTTGACAATATCAATACAGTGTTTTAAATGAATTCCAAAGAAAACAGATTAAAGTGAATCAATTTGTAGTTTGACAATATCAATACAATGTTTTAAATTCAAATATTGGTAAAAAGTTGAAAATTTAATTTCACTAAAATTACCCAGTTATTTCAAATTCTTTCTGATGACTCTTTTGAACACAACCAGTCCAACGTTTAAAGAAAGAAAGCAGATGGTGTGTAGCTCATAGGCAGAGAGCTCACCAACCATGTGAAGGCGTCTGGCTATGATCCTCTGGAACCGGAAGAAAATCTGTCCAGTCATGACATAAACTATAGTGTAAACCTGTCATCTGTATTGGTAACTGTGACTCTCTATGCAAGACTCTTCAATGAGCAAAAGAACTCCCCAACACCTATTATCATATTTTGTTAAACAGTGAAAAATACTTGAAAACTAATGAAGGTGTTGCATAGAATCAACATGAAGTCAAAATTTCAGTACCATAAATATTTTATTGTCCTACAGGTACACAAATTCATTTATATATTTTATGTAATTTTTCATGGCACATTGTTAGAACTGAACATCTCATCTACCCATGCTGTATTGTGTTCTGTACATGCACTGTGGCTTTAGTGTCACAAGCTGGATTTTTATTATGTGAGATTGAATATCTCAAGAATCAAGTATTTCTATTGAGGCAGTTTTACAAAGTTTAACCCTTTAGTCTTTCTGAAAGTATCTTGGGTACACAATCCTGGATGTGGGGCCATCCAGGTGATCCTAATTAAACTCAGTAGATCACACAAATTCACCAAAAAAAAAAGATATCAAAATACAAAAGGTGCCAGGTGTGGTGACAGAAACATTGAATCTAGCACTCTACTCAGGAGGCAGAGGTAGGAGGATTGCTGTGAGTTCGAGGCCAGCTGTCATGACAGAGTGAGTTCTAGGTAAGCCTGGGGTAGAGTGAGACCCTACCACAAATCAAACAAATAAACAAAAAGACAAAGTCTATTTGGGAAGAAGCAGGGGTTCCATGGGAGGGGAATTATGAAGGCAATGGCAGGGGAATAAGATAAAAGATAAACATAATAAAAGCATCAAATTTGCCAAAAAAGATGTACTAAAGTTATACTCAACATTAATCATCATGTTGAATTTCTCTTGAGATATATATATATATATATATATATATATATATATATATATATGTGTGTGTGTGTGTGTGTATGTATACATGCATACACATATATACACATGTACAACTATATATATTGCTATAAATCTGCAAAATTATTTTCATGTCACTCTTCAGGTACAAAGCCAAAAATATTTACTATTTTATATCTATAGAAAAACTTTCTAAATTCTGGCCAAAGTAATAAAGTTACTTGAATTATGCATTTAGCCAATATAATGTAAAAAAAGTAGTCTTGCATTTATAAAATTGAGCCTATATTTTTAATTCTATAGAGAAAACTATACACACAGTTGTCTTCAGCTGATAGATTCCATTAAACATTTATCAAAAACCAATTCCACACAAAAATCAGAAACTCATATTATGAGGTCAGTATCACTTTGTAAAGACAAAAATGTCAAAACAGGAAATGTAGATTGGGAAATTTCATAGGCTTTCACTAAAAGAGATACATTAGCAAATCAAATCCAGCCACATATTAAATGAATATGAGGATATGACCATATGAAATTTATTCAAGGAAAATGAGTTTAAGTGTATCTTTAAAAGAATTTCATACAAGTCACCATATTAGAAAAATAAAGGAGAAAATTTTGATGCACATTTCAGTAGATTAATGATATTTGACTAATATAAGATCCATTCATGACAAGCACTCAACACATGAGAAATAAAAAGCAAATTGAATCCCATGTAGGTTGACAATAGTTTACTTAAACTTAGAGAAGAATAATAAAACATTTAAAAAGAAATAAGCCAAATGTTATGGAGAGAAATTTCTTCTATTATCACACTATTTCTGGTCTCATAATGGTTATCCATATATATATATTGCATATTGGAGTTATCTATTATACATACACATATATGCAATATATACTGATTAGAAAGATCTTACAGACAGCATTTTTTTTCTCTCCAGATGCTGCAGTGCTCCTTGCAGTGCTATTTAGCAAGCTGGAGGGTTTCCTTATCATTTTCAAATAATCATAGTTATTTCTGTGAATTAGGATCTCATGACGCTGTTCCATGTTGCTTGCACCAACATTATTTAGCTCTTCTTTGGGTAATAATAGTGTCAGGATAATTATGTTGATAAGAGTGCTTCTTTATTATAGGGTTTTCTAATAGAATTCACACATTTATCTCTCTTTTGTCTCATCTTCCATTCTTTTCAGTGGGAAATTCTAGTCAATTCCAAGTTGATCTTAAGAAAAAGAATCATTTAAAATTTGTAACAAAAGTTATATACCAAAGTGGTGGCTGGTATTAATAAATGAATACTTTTAAACTCATTTTTTTGTTAAGTAGAAACTTTATATGAACAAATCATGTGCTGGTACCACTGTCTCCCTCCTCCTGTCCCTCATTCCACTGAGGGCCCTCCTCAATGGTATTACTGGTTTGCACCTCAGGGTCCGGGCTATGAGTTGTAGGAACAGCAGTCAGTCATTGTGTGTGTGAGGGGGAGGCAATGACTCTGTATAATTCCACCTACCTTGGCTTTTACAATATTTCTGACTCCTCTTCGACAAAATTCCCTGGGCTGTGGTGGGTGTGTTTTAAGTCTATTTTGGTGTTGAGTTCTTAGCAGCTTCTAGATTTCTGCTTTGGTACATTTTAGTATTCTTAGGGTCCATCTACCTCACCCTGGCACAGGTTGTCAGGCTCTCTGTGGAAGCAGGACTCGCCTTCATCTTGACAATTTTTCTGTGGTTTCACCTGGGAACTAGCTGAATTGTGTTGGGAGAAGTTCATCTCCTGCCAATGAGTCAGCTATGTTTTCTGGTCTTGTTGGTAGAATTAGATTGTCCTTTTTTCTCCCTACCTTCTGACAAACAAAAACAGATTCTCCAGTGGAGATCAGAGTAGGTGAAATGGATAAGCATTATAAGTTTGGAGAGTTTATGATTGTGTAACCTCTTCTCATGCTCATGGTTAGTGGAAGCTTCAGTCCTTTGAGTCTAGATTCTTGGTCCCATAGGAGTTTGGCTTAGGTCCCAGTTCCTAGCCAATCAGAGAACCCTTGGTTACCCACCTAGGTTGGGTGCTATTGCGCAGGTGTGTACATCTTGTCATGCTGGTTCCTGTCATATAGCAATGTCCCCTGATTTCTCCCAACATTGTTGGCCAATTTCCCCTGGCAGCACATGTAACACTCTCTAGCACTATATGGGTAACCGTCTGGGAACTGAAGGAATTCCAGTTTCCAGATGGATTTCTGAATGTTTTTGTCTGTTTTGTCTGTCAGCAGCATGTGGTTTCTTCAGAAATGTAGTCTTATCTGTTGTCTGGAGTGGATAATGACGTTCTTTGATAAGCCGGTTTTGTTTTGGGGGGCCTGGTACAGCTCAATACGGGTAGCAACTGGTATGCAGCCCTGAGAGTTTCAATCCAGCTCCAAATGTTTTAGGATTAGGCTTCATCCCACCTTCTTCAGGGCCCTTCTGTGATGTTAACTCTATGAAATAAACTGTTAAACTGTCACACAAAAGGCTGGAGAAGTTGCTCAGTGGTTAATGTGCTTGCTTGCCAAGCCTAATGACCTGGATTTGATTCCCCAGTACTCACATAAGCCCAATGCACAAAGTTTCACATGCTTCTTGAGTCCTTTTTCAGGAGCTGGAGGCCCTCAAGGACTAATGCTCCCTTGTCCTCCTTCCCTCCTTCCCTCCCCCTCTCTCTTTGCAAATAAATACAAAATGTTTTTTTTTAATAAGAAGGTAATCATTAAAATAAGTCTTTTTTGACATTCCCTTTTATGCATTAGATATTCTCACACCTCCATGGCTCTTACATTCTTTCAGTCACCTCTTCCATAAATTTCCCTGAGTCATGGTGGGTGTGATGGTTAAATTTATTGTCAACTTGACCTATGTAATAATCCATAGTAATCTTGGGTGGGTTTCTGAGTTTCCCTGCAGAAAAAAATTGACAAAATCCTTTTGCGATTTTGGAGAGGGGAGGAGGTCCCTTCTCCAGAGTGAGCCTTTCACCCCACCCCAGTGAGTGGGCCTTCCAGAAGGGGACTAGATATAAGGAAGCTTGAGGGGAAGGAAAGCTTGCCTGGCTGCTGCTGCAGGCTCTGTCTCTCTGCTTGGATATATGAAAGGGGGCCAGGCTTTTCCTTCATTTTTTGAACTTCCCCTGGATCTGTTATTTCAATAAATACTTTCCTGCCCAAATTGTGCCTGTTTGCAGATTCATCCCAGCAGCATGTGACTGTCAATGACAGTGGGTAAGTTTAAAGTTTGTATAATTATTGGGTTCTGAATTTGTGTTTTGGACTATTTTGGACACCTTTGGTGCCTCTCTCCATTATCCTTCCCTAGGATATCTGCCTTGCTATGGGAATAGGTCTTGCTCATCACACTACTTCCATAGAGGTTTTGTTAGGGCTCTAAATGGTGAGTTTCAGGTGGTTTATCTCCTGCTTAGGCATTCTTTCATCAACTCAGGTCCTATTGGTGGCATTCAGTTGTCACAGCTCTCATTGACTTCTAAAAAATACAAGCAGAATCTCCAGTGGAGAGTGAGATCATTATTGGTTAATTGAGATAAATTTTCCTAATTTGGTGAGCATTTGAAGGGTGTAGCCTTTCTGAAGACCTCTGGTTAGTGAGGACTTCCCCTTGGAGATTGGGTTTTTGGTCCCCATTCAAGGTTGCTTTGGATCCCAGTACCAGTCAAGAGTTCCCTGCCACTGAACATATCTCATAGCCAATTAGCCATCTGTTGATTACCCACCTAGGTTGACGGCCACTGTTGCACAGATGAGCACTTCTTGTTTTGCTTGTCTGTGCCATATAGCGGTGTGTTCTGCATTCTCAGGCCATTGGTCAGTGTAGCTTGAGGATGTCCCCTGCTTTCTCAGAATATCATTGGTCTGGTTCCCCTGGCAGCTCATGCAACACCTTCCAGCATTACACAGGCTAGCCTTCTGGGAGCTGGATTCGCGTCTAGATTCAGCACAGTCTCTCAGTGTTGTCTGAAAGAAGTCTGTGGAATCTTCAGCAACCATGACATGTCTTCTGCCTGAGTTGAATATTCAAGAGCTGTCTCATTTTAGGGATCATGTAGGTCATTTTGATCAACAGCTCATTGTGGGTGGTAACTACTCACTGGGACGGGGAGCCAGAGGTCAGTGTCATTTGTACTGAAGGTAGGCTTCCACTCTTTGGGGCTGTCTCACAAAGCAAAAGTAAAAAGTTGTGGCTTGTGAAAAGTATTTAATTAATTTACAAAAGCAAAGAAAATATAAAAATTCACCCAAAATATATAATAAAAAAACATGTAGGAGGGCCCCAGCAAAGTGGGGTTAGGGACTAGGGAAATGGGGATTACCATCATAAGCCTTGCTAATAATATGTATCTAATAATTGACAATAAATATGAAAAATGATGTGTGCAAAATATTTATTCTATTTGTTGTAGAAATTAACTATAAAATTCTAAATATAATAATCTATCCTCTTATTTATTTTATTATACACTCAAGTTGGATATTTCATGATTCTCTAGCAGAGTGATTTTTCTCAAAAACTAAATATAAACACAGTATTTTACACATTTTTAGATAGTATGAAAAGTTTAAAACATGTTTGAGATACAGTATATAACGCACATAGTAAAATGTGGAAATCTGGATTCAAGGCGATAGGCACCAGATCCCGTACTTTTGGGCTCCCAAAACAAGATGCACTATGGGAGCGAGTGACAGGGAGACTACTAAAAATAGAATCTAGGTAATCCAGAATTGTGTATATTTGTTAACCTACACTGATCTCACTCTCCGATGGAGATTGTGTTTGTATTTTTCAGGATGCAGCGAGATTGCTGGGGCCCATCTAACCCTACCAACCGACCATAGGCCAATAGCTGAGATTCTGGCAAGAGAGTAGCCACCACAGTCATATCGTGGAGGATCCAAATGGAACCCCGCAGAGAATGACGGGATGAACAAGGGGCCCACAGCCACAGCCATTAAATCAACACAGGATAAGCCAGTGAGACAGAAACCAATGATTTCAACACAAAGACCTCTAAGCTCACAACCTTAAAGCAGCCTTAATACTCATCCACCACGACTCAGGGAACT